>CABHPQ010001129.1:52321-84102 GCA_902168405.1 Peromyscus aztecus
CTGTGCAGCCAGCCTTCCCCCATGAGGTCAGCACAAACATCCCAGTTTACAGCTGGAACCAGACAGACAGAAGATGCTGCATGCTGTTGATTACTGCCCTTTGTTGCGGCCTGTCTGGGTCCTCATGACATTAAAAGCAAAACAAAAAAAGCTGCTCACTGGCTACGCTAAGTATTCAACCACTACAGAAGAAAAAAAACATGTTTTTAATCCATTGTTAGCCTCAGTTTTTCTCCACAATCAAGTAAGCAGAGAAAGAAGATGTAACAGGAGGAGAGACAAAATTACAAAATGGAATTTAGAGAGTGTAAAAAAAAAGCCAGAAAGAGGTAACACGTGAATGTGCAAACAAATGCAGACTAAATAGAAAAGCGCTGGAGGTACACAGAGTAAAATTTGATGTTCTAGACACATCTAACACTTCTTACAATGGTCTTCACAACTACATAAAGTTAGCAGCACTCTGTCTAGACCACCTGGGCTATTGAGCAACTATCTGGTCTTTGGTGCCCGGGCTTCTATGCCACTCTTCTAAAGATAGCCCTTAGTGCCACCCTGTACCTTGTGTCACTTAGCTCTCCATCCGAGGCCCTCCTTTCTGTCAAGCTTTGCTGTGAAGCGGCCTGTAGGGATTTCAGAACTACTTCCCTCATGTTTTCACTATACACATTCTATGACCTCCTGGTTTTGCTGCACATGTGAGCACAAAAATCCTGCAATAATTCTCCCGTGCAAGTGAGGATACTCAGCATGAAGCTGTGGGTCAGAGTCTGAGCTAAAGATCAGAGAAATGATTTATCACGTTCCCAGTAATCCAAAACAAACACAAGTGGCAAAACAAGCAAGCAACACACACACACACACATACACACACAACTACCAAACAAATACCAGAAATGTATTATCGCACTTAAGTTCTCTTCCAGCCGGGCGGTGGTGGCGCACGCCTTTAATCCCAGCAATTGGAAAGCAGAGCCAGGCGGATCTTTGTGAGTTTGAGACCAGCCTGGTCTATAGAGCGAGATCCAGGACAGGCACCAAAACTACCCAGAGAAACCCTGTCTAGAAAAAGAAAGAAAGAAAGAAAGAGAGAAAGAAGGAAGGAAGGAAGGAAGGAAGGAAGGAAGGAAGGAAGGAAGGAAGGAAGGAAAGAAAGAAAGAAAGAAAGAAAGAAAGAAGAAAGAAAGAAAGAAAGAAAGAAAGAAAGAAAGAAAGAAAGAAAGAAAGAGAGAGAAAGAAAGAAAGAAAGAAAGAAAGAAAGAAAGAAAGAAAGAAAGAAAGAGAAAGAAAGAAAGAAAGAAGAAAAAGAAAGTTCTTTTCCTTATCAATGAAGACACAGTATGTTTTAAAGTTAATTTATGTAGGGGAAAACATAATAAATGTTTAACATATTAAAACAGTGGGGCAAGGTGTAAACCATATTTCTTTTGCTGCAAAGCTAAATGCTAGCTGTTTTAATACCCTATAGATGTACTGTTGTGGTGATATTTTATTTGTGCTGAAATGTGGTGATATTTTATTTGTGTCTTAATAAATAAAGCTTGCCTGGAGATCAGAGGGAATAGCAAGCCATTTTAAGTAAACAAAGAAGTCAGGCAGCACACGCCCTTAATCCCTTAGCAGGCAGGATCTCTGTGTGTTCAAGGCCACACTAGGGAACAGAGCCAAGCTGGTCACACGCCTTTAATCCCAGTACCAACCATAGAGACCTGGAGGTCTGTACAGACAGACAGACAGACAGACAGTGACAGAGCTGTGTAGGAAGAGGAAGTGATGTAGCTAGGCTAAGAGCCAATGAGAGAACAGAGCAGAAAAGGCATATAAATCTGAGTAGACAGGAAGTAACTTGAGTTTGGAAGCTGCAGAGTTGGTGAGGTGAGGTTGGCTGGTGGCTTTCCCTATTTCCCTGATCTCTAAGGCTTTCACCCCTATATTTGGCTCCGTGTCTTTTACTTAATAAGACCATTTAGAAATTCATCTACATACTGTCTGTGGTACCCATTAGCTGTCTGGGAAGGCACCAAAAGATGCTTTCTTTTAAATTCTTTTGCACAGGTTCTGATTAGACATCCAGAGACTAAGTCTTTATGATACCAGTATCTCTAAAGGCCCCTCGTATATTAATTACTGTCCAGGATCCAGAATCACTATACTAAATACATTTTGTGGAAATAAAGAAAGGAGCTGGAGGTTTAAAGTATAGCGGCCACGTGAGGCATATTCTATTCATAATTAATGCTGAGATAAAGTCCGAGTCGTGACATTGCTCTATGGGGCTTTCTTATCAGAGAATAATTGGTGAGAGAAATGGGTCAGGAGGCCTCTGAACCACAGCACCAAGAAAGGTCTCACTGGGATGTTATCTTAAGTAAACTCAGTAGGCGTTTTAGCACAAGAAACAAAGCTAATACTCTCAGTGTAGAACTAGAGTCAAGGACTGAACTGAGTGCTGCTGTTTCCAGGATAAAATTACACATTAGGTCAGCCTAATCTGGAGCTCACATGGCAGACATACTCAGAATGTCATCAGTTTCCCCCAGAACTTTCCTCATCCTTTGGTTCTGTAACATTCTAGCAAACATCTACTTATGGCCTGGCCCGTGTCTGTCCTCTCGTTTTCTGTTGTTCAACCAGTCCAACTCTGCTGACTCCTCATTGACTGGCGGATTCAAATGTGATTCAGGCTGCGTTTTCTACTTCTTTGAATTTGAAATGCTTGTAATGAATTTGTTCTAGACTGACATGGGCTCTGGACTTGGCGTTACCTCCCAGGGCATTAAACTGTTGCAACTATCATATAATATCCCCAAACTGACGAGGGAAAACATTAGCTTGGTGAGGTTTAGAATATGACTACTTTTTTTTTTCTCTTTCTTTTATTTACTTATTGCAGATAAGAAGTGAGTCAGGGCACACATGTGGAAGTCAGGATTCAGTTCTCCTCTTCCATCAGGTGGGACCTGGGGCTGCACTCAAGTTGTGAGGTTTGGCAGCAAGTGCCTTAACCTGCGGAGCCATCTTGCTGTCCTAAATACCACTGCTCTGAAGGACCTGATGGTTCAGGCCTATGAATCCCAATTGTCTGGGAGGCAGGAACATCTCAAGTTCAAGGCCCACCTGCACAGCTTAGTGAGACCTTGTTTCAAAATGAAAGTTAAAAGATGGCTGATGCTATAGTTCATTGGTATAGTGCTTCCTTAGTTTGTGTGAAGCCCTGGAACTGACTGATCACTAGTATAAGAGTCAGGGTGAGGGCACTGCTATTATCAGTAAAGGAATGGGGCACTGCTATTATCAGTAAAGAGATAGGGTACTACTATTATCAGTAAAGGGATGGGCACTACTATTATCAGTAACAGGATGGGGCACTTCCATTATTAGTAAACACTCACGCTCATCTTATGGTAGCTTACTTTATAAGTGAGCCGTAGGACTCAGCTGATATGAAGAGGATGTCTGTTTCCACATCACTTATTCAGCATCATCACAGCGGCCTGGTGTAGGAGAAGACACCTTTTATTTCAGCACTGGGGAGGCAGAGACAGGTGGATCTCTTGAGTTCAAGGCCTACATCACATCTTCTAGGCCAGGCAGAGCTACCTAGTGAAATTCTGTTTCAAAAGAAAAAAAAAATCTAGGTGATGAATACTAGCAATTGCCAAGACCCTAAGGCCTAGACCACCATGTTTCACAAAATGCCGCTGGCATGTAGATGGTTTTTTTCCTGGAGTAAGCAAAGACCTCATATCAAAAATAAAGGTATATATTTAATAAATACTTGTTTCTATGCTTCTCTTTTTAAGTAACATAGAAAGTGTTAGGGAGTTAACTTTCAAGTTGTGTCCCAACTGTTAAAATACTTGGAGTGAAAGATAAAACACCCAGTCATTTGAACGAAATTTAAACATATTCATAGCATTTTTTTTTAAGATATTAAACCCCACTGCTGGTTGAAGAGGTGATAATACCATATCTATACCATGGCCTATCCACTACATGCTTGATAATGTTTAATATTTAGAGGCTAAGGAGAAACTGGGAATGCAAAACAGTCTACTACTGGTGTAATCAAAACATCATCAGAGCATGTGTCCAGAGGAATGCTTCTCAAATTCAGCTTTCCCTTCCTTAAGGAGCTTCCAATTCTATTTTAGGAGAAAACACAGAAAGTATTTCTTTGTTTTAGAGTATTCTATAAATAAGATGAACAGAACCATTGGAATGGAGTGTTCACTGTTTGCGTGCACCATGCCGAATGCATTATTTCCCTTAAAATGTTAAGAATTTCTGGAAATCAAAATTTTAATTAGAAAAGAAATGAAGGAAATCATCTGGACACCTACGTGGAACTACCACAACTTTCTAATTGCCTGGAGACCCAGAACATCACATTCTTGCGTGGCTATGCTTGAAGTATTAGCACACTAACACACACACACACACACACACACACACACACACTATTGTTATCTTTGTACTCTGGCCTCAAGCACAGAAGCCTGTCAAGACAGGGGAAGAAAGATCACTCCCTCAAGCACTCTCACAAACGGTCAAAGAAAGTAGAGCTGGTAGGCAGATGTTCTTTGTGGTAAAGATGCTACGACGGCTACTTTATCCCAGCAAGCTTTGAAAAGCATTTCTCACACAGACTGTCCAAAAAGCTGTAACAAATTATGGATGACAAAGAATTCATAGTCTATCTTTCAAACAGTTTGTGGGCAAAATGAAGAAAGGCAAATAACATTGACTTCTGGAAGTTTCCATCAAATCGCACGCTTTTCTTCAGCTCACTAAAGCATTGGCTTATCTCTAAAGTAATGACCAAAATTAGCTCACATCTGGGAATCATTCTCGCAAAGCTTGCCTCAAACTCTGTTTTAATTATTTGGTAATATAGCTAATGTGACGGAAAGAAGCCTTACACAATCCAGTGACAACTGCTTCTATTATATCCATAATTACATTCATATTATTAGTGTCTCATAACCTCACAGTTCAAATATCTCAGTAGTCAAAATTATTACTTTTATGTGGCTACTAAAAGGCTTTAAACATTGACTTCTTGGCTTTACACTGCTGTGAATGGGAAATGTCAAAAGACACGCAAATAGAGCATTTCAATCATACTTTCATTTACCCGAATTCCAATATGTCATTACAAGTGAATGTGAGAATCCCATCATTCAGTGATTAGAGGGAAGACATGCTCCATGTGTCTACTGATTTGGCTGTCTAGATCATCTCTAATTTTACAGCTCCAAAGCCTTATTCTATGCATCTATCCTTTGCAATAGACATGAACTAATTGAATTTATCGGTCAAACTTCCATTAGCAAAAGAGGGGGGAGTTTTATTTATGGCTGTGGAAACATTTTCAGCCATTTGAGACAAACTCTATTCCCTCATCTCTAACATTTGGATCATACTTTTAACCTCATTTAATGATGGTAATATACTTAGAAAATTTAAAACCACATACAGCAGATTATGGGACAGAGGAAATTCATCTTTGAATTAAATCCCTCAGAGGTTGAATTCTGAAGAACAATGAAAACATTACTAACCAAATCATTCCAAATAGGCATTCTGTTTTATGCAAACATCACAGAACCAAGATATCCTTGAAGGTCTTACTCCTCCAAGATGATGGGACTATGGGCTCCACTGGATAATCTTTAGGAAGAAAGCTGTCAGAGAGCATGCTTTCCTAAGGAGAGCAGGAGCAGAACATGTCCGTCTTCACAGTCAAAGCACCTGCTGCGAGGCTTTGCACTGAATGAAAGCTTAACATGTCTACTGATGAAATAAATTGTCAGGGCATCCACTGGACTTTTGGGTGATAGCACCCCCCTACTCTTTAACCTCTTTCTTTTTTCTCTTCTGTGTGCACTCATGCTATTATCATTGTGAAAACACACACATGCATCCTTATTGTCAGTGTTGAGCCATTTTAGAATCTAGGAAAGGATATGATAACATTGTACTATATACTACATGAAGATGAGAGCAGAGATGGCTGGAGCTGAGTTTCAGGAAACAATCTATCATCAGTGCACTCTCGGACTGAAGGAGCCAACTCTGTTCCAAGACACAGACAGTAAGAAGTTCGGAAAGACATGCAGTGGTGAAGAAGTCGAAGATACTTGTTTAACTAGTCCATAATAAGCAGGTGCCAGTTCCACCACTACAGAGCTACCCCGACTCTCTGGGGCTTTCCATAGATTCCAGGAGCAGTCAGGGGAAAGGAAAAGCAGCCAAACAAACAAAGGAAATTTCAGTATTCTAATTATTTTGTTCTTATATTTACACACCGGAAATACTAGGTTCCTTTTCCTTCTCCCCTCTTCCTTCTTCCCTCTCTTTCTCCCTCTCTTCTTTCCCTCTTTGTTTTGAAAGGTAAGTTTTCATTATGTAAGCACTCGTTTCTCTAAGGGTTAAACGGACAATTTAAAAACATAAGTACGTCTTAATCAACTAGTAATTATAAATTGATAATTGACTTTTTGAAGTGGGAAATTACACAGCCCTTTCATTGATAGCACCTGTGAGTTCTGGCATCTCCACACAGCCACGTTGGTTCTCCTGTCATATCAAATTGTAGTGGTTTTCACTACGTAGCCTGAAGCGGCTGCATTCAGTACCTTGTCAACACACACGTCCATAATTCCTCAAGACCCAAATACATTTGATGGAATGCATATCTTTCTTGTTTACTAAGTTTACAGCATTTTCACCCAAACGTTTCCAGGCCTAACAACTAAGCCAAAGATTTCTGTTTACCACCTTAGTGGTGAATGGTAGATTTTCTATCAAAGACAATTATTTCAATTAAAAGATTAAATATGAAGGCACTTAAATTTTTTTGAGCAAGTTAGTGAGCTGAAGGAATGTAAATACAAAATAAGACAACTTTAAGCTCTGAATGGATAAATTTTTTGAAATTAAAAAACTATCAGTTGTTGGTTCTAATCTCCAAACAGCATTCAAAAGAATACTGCACTTGACTGTCTATACCAGTGAAAGAACCTAATTATAGGCTTCTTTCTGTTCCTTGATAAGCCTGCAATGGCTAACTGCATAAGAAATGTTGGGATCTTCCTATGTCTTTTCCCTCCATCCAACATCTGGGCTTTCCTTACTTCTTTACAGCTCAGTGCTCTCTGTCCTCTGAAGTCATTGTACACTTGACATGAAAAATAGGCTCTAGGGAAACTAATCACATAAAATGAGGAGAAAGCTAAATCTCAATTATAGAATAATTAATTATAAAAAGCATTAGGTAGAATGACCATCCTGGCTGCTATGCTTCTTCAGTTAGAATTCTCTCAACAATTTATTTGCAGCTACATTTGTGATCTTTAATATCCCCACTCTTTGCTTTTTCACAGCAAGTGTCTGTAAATAATTGACTCATTTAGTCAACAATTACTCCTAGCTCGCAGATTACGTGCCAGGCATTGATCTATGCTCTGGGGTTAAAGCACTGAATAGTATAAAAGCATCTCGCACTCTTGAAATATGCAGAGGAGGGGGAGGACATATAAAATTAAATCTATAATTTCAGGTACAGATAGGGGCTAAGTAGATAAATACGGTTGAATGGGGATGCAGGGCTAGTTCCAATTTTGCATAGAGTGGTTAGGAAGATCTGGAAAAATGAAAGGGGGGTCCAAGTGTCTGGAAAGAATATAATAAAGAATCCCCCCTTTAGTTGGCTATCAACAGAGCTGATATATTTTTTAATCTATTTATGACTTCTCATTTATCTGGTTAAGAACTACAGAACAAGGGTTATTAAACTGGAAGATTTTGCCTGTAAGGGACACTGGGACACTTGAGTGTTAAACCTGGAAAGAGATTACTACTTATTTTTAACAGGAAACTAGAACTGCTAAATACAACACCCAGGAAAAGCCCCCTCAAGTGACCTCTTCAGACTCAGTAAGACCAAGGCTGAGAACGCTGCCACAGAGATTGGAGAGTGCGTGGCTGCTCTTGAAGCCTCAATACCTAAGAGAACACGAGTAAAAGACCATCATCTGTTTAGCATCTGGACAGAGTCCTGATGATTTATGTACGAAAAACGTTCTTAGTGATCCATTAAAGCAAGATATAATTACAAAAGTACATTACTTCAGTTTAAAAACAGTTTCATATATATATATATATATAGCCATATTGCCATTGTCTCAAATATTCAGTATCGTAAGTTTCAGGTTGATCTGAACAATCTCCAAATTATTGAATTTTAAAAAATGCGTTCTAATTAGAAATGATGGGTTGCCTATTGGATAAGAGACTTCAGACAGGATCGTTAGAGGGAGAAACAGCAAGGCTAAGGATGAGCATGAGCAAATGACTTCAGGAGCAAAAGTGCAGCTCCAGAAGCAAGCATTTACCCAAAAGGAAGTGGCAGGAGAGAAAGCAAACAGCGAAACAGCTAGTCGATTGAGTTTGAGAGCTAAGCACCTAAGTCTCAATATTAAGATGTTGTTTTCATCGCGTCTCTGGAAAAATCTGCTTGGCATGAGGACGTCTATGATTTTAACTCATTGAACATGTTTGCTCAAACTATTTTAAGATACCATCTGTCCTAGCATGTCTTCCAACACAAGTGTAGTCATATGTTCAAGGGGAAGGGAAGGAAAAAAGACGTTCTAGCTTGTTTCTTCCTTACGGCAAATGTGGAGACGGCAGTTGATACGCATTCGCAGATAGCCCTTACAATTCATTGCTAAGAGAGGAACAGTGTGGTTTAAACATTCCGCCACTGAAAAGAGCAATGCCCACTTATCACAGTCTCTATGAAAACAAGTGACAAGACAAGGACACCAGTGCTGCGGAATGCCTTATCCACTCTGGATAAGTGTGGCCGTCAGCTGAGAGGACTCCAAGACGTGTCACAGATAGGGACTGGAGCAGGGCTTGGGTCTCCTCCCCACAACTCATCTACACGATAACCAAGGACAAGGTCCTTAACCTCTCTGTGGACTCTCGAGCCATTTCTTCATCTGTAAGTTAGGGATAATTGTCACGAAAGTCAAATCCTGGGACTTCCATGAGCACTGAACGAAACGTCTGTGAAGGTTTGCACTTTACTAGGTCCTTGAGGACTCAATCGTGATTGACAGCTACAATCAGCTGTGAGTAGCAGCATGCGGGTTGAAAGGATCCTATGAAATTTTAGTGAAAGAACTCATAACCACCGACCTGAATCACAGAGGAGGAGATGGCTTATCTTGGCTTGGAGGAAGCTCCTGGAAACCTGCAGTTGTCGCCCTTGGTTACGCTTCCCAAGCACCTGAAGATCAACAGAGCAGCTGCTGGTTCCATTTTCCCATTGCTCAGAAGGATCTTTCAAGTGCCAGGGCAAGAGAGTAGCGATAGGACATTGAGGCAAAGAGAGGACTAGGAGGAGAGGAGACACCAGAGCATTGTGACCCTGGGTCTGCTAATACTGATGACTGGCAGTTGGTAGCCTGGTCAATGTGAGAAATGCACAGCTGATAACCAGTTAAAGCCACAGCATCCCTGCATCACTGTCCTCAGGAGTGAGTTCCACTCTCCTAGAGAGGAGGGGCTTGAAGACAAAAAAAAAGCCCATTTGGCTTAACTTTCCTACAGAGACTGCATTTAAGCTGTTTTCCATTCCTTTCCTTCTGATTCTATGATGTAATCGCGAAGCTGATTTATAGGAGATAAGAGATTGCAGAAGATACATTCAGGATATTTTATTATTATTATTATTATTATTATTATTATTTAATTTCTGGCTGTACCCACTACACCCCTAAGAATAGTCTCCCAGGGCTAGATCTTGAAGGCTGGAACATGTCCAAGGGGAAGGGCACTTCCAGCCAAAGCTGGGAGATGAGAGCTTTTGACTGCTACTTGGAAGGAACAGCAGAGGGGCCACGTGACCAGAAGCATGGAGAATCTTACTGTTTTTTCAAGTAAGAGAAATAAGGGAGTAAGGATGCTCACTTCGAGTTTAGTGTGAACATAGGCAGACTGCTTTTGAAACTTAGGCTCGATTTAATTTACAGAGGATTAAACCTGAGTCTTTAAATGAGTTTTTCTTCTTAACGCAACAAAAAAGCTGACAGACTTACCCAAATTGGAAGCCAAATTTTTGCATTTGGTAAAAGTTAACATTAAACTCTAAAATTAAAAATGAATATTACTGTGAGTAATGTTGATGGTTCATATTTCAAAGAATGCACTTCTGAGTTTCATTTAGTGGCTAGAAAATACTAATGACTCAAGCAGGTAGTCATTTCAGCTGACCACGGTGCTTTACTCTGACAGCTGAAAACAACTTATATTTGAAAACTGTTGCCGAGGCCAGGGAATTGAGACTGTTCAACCTGTAAGCTCTGTATACTTCTCTTTCAACACTTTAGAAATGTACCCTGACGTTTTGAAGAGAGACAAGGTGCTGATTATCCTCCCTGGTTAGCCAAGATGTGAAATAGAAGTTTCTGGCACTAGAGGGTCGGACTTTAACTGTGTCCCTCCTTAGAGTCAAGCACGATCCTAAGGCTGAAGGCAAGGAAGCGGGGAACACCAGAGGCGTACTAAAGGACATTTTTCTTCCCTTTTAGTCTGTGACCACTTGATTCAATTTATGAATGCCTAATCCCTGTTTAAGCTTAAATTCTAAAGCACTTGAGGTAATTTATGAAAGTCCCCATGTAAGCAGTCTAGAATCAGCTTCATAAACAGGTACTACTTGCCATCAGCAAGTGCCTAATAAATTTGTCTAGACACAGGTGATGAAGTAGTAAATTTTCCCTTACATCTCCCATGGAAATCTCTGTAAAGCCGTGTGCTTCCTGTGATTAATTCAAAAGAACTGTTCGCATATTTTAACAAAAGGGGTCAGTGAAATAATTGTTCATCTGTGGTGGGGACAAAGTCCCTCTCAATACTGACCAAGTTTGATGAAACTGAGGTCAGAATGGCCTTTCTAAGTTACTTTCGTGGCTGCACTGAAAGACAAAACATTTTGTTTGATCTGAGGTGTCAAGAGTTCTCAATGGTTTTTGACCTAGAAATTCCTAGTATTGTTGATGAAACAGGAACTGGTCAGGGGAAAGAGGGAGATCATTTTGTCACTTACTTCCATTTTTTTCCTATTCCCCACCTACCACCCAATAGTTCTTGCCAGGTACATTAACTAAGTGAGGGGAAACCATGAGGATGCTGTGCACTCACATACACAGCCAAAGAACTACCATACGGCGGAATGTCCTTTACATTTGGCTCCTTAGTATTTAAAGTGGTTGGATTGCATCTCGACCCCTCCTCCTCAATTACAGGTTCCAGAAGCAGAGCAAAATTCCCATGTTCTCTCCTGAACAACCCAAATGAAATTCAACACATGGAAAAAAATACCTCATGAGCAACAGGGAGAAGAAAACCTCTTTACGGTTTCCAACTCCAAGCAGAGTTCACACAGTGTCTTTTTCTGAACTGCTTGCCAGGCCAAGCTCTGGGCTCCTGATTAGTATAACACATTTTGCTCTTAAAAAGAGAAAAGAAATGGTAGCCAGTATTCCATTTTTTATAGATTATTATATTGTCTTTGAGCTGCGTTGAGTCTGAAATTAATAAAATTAACCTGTTTGGCTAAACTCATCAGTTTTCCATTCTCATTCATAGTTTTGCTTGGCTCCCGAAGACAGGCTTGGCCAGGAAGCTGTGTTCAGTGGTCTCATTCATTGTGAATTCCCAGACTTCTGTTCTAGAAGCTCAGTATCAACTAAATGTGAAAACAACTTGAGAAATCACCAGAGACCCTTCACAGCTGAACAGCCTGCGTTTCGCACAAACAGCACTTACATTTCTGTTTAAAGTGTTATAAGAATATAGGGAAGATATCAGACAGATAAATGATCAGATAAAAGTTTACCACAGAGGTTGAATCAAGGCAGGAAATCTCATACTGAGACATAAATGGGAAGGAGGAAATCCACTGTTCAATTTTGAGCCAATCAATAACAAAAGGCAATATGCCAAACAAAACAAGATTCCAACTGCTTGCGAGTTCTGACTGAACAGAATACACAACATTGCTTGAAGCATGGACAGTCACTGTATCTCTTGCACTTGTAGAAGACAGCCTATCTGAAGTGGTTTTGACTGTTTGGAAGATTCTGTTAAGCCTATTAGTTTTTTACTCAAAATGTCTTGGCATCCCATGTATGTAAAACGGAAGCAGCCAAGGCTCCAGTCTCCCATTGACTTAGATGAGATGTGAAGCTGTGAGGCCTTTGGGCAATGAACATCTAACATAAGGAAGTGACTTTGCCTACTCAGTGTTCTAAAAGTCAAGGAATTTTGTCAAAACTTCTTTTTCTCTCTCCATCCCTCCCTACCCCCCCCCATCTGAAACCAGAAGACACAGAGAAGGAGGCTCTAACTTTCCAAGCTGTCACAAACTCAACTGCCTCCATCCTCCATCCTCTGCTTTACCAATCTATCCAAGTGGAATGCTCAAGCCCCCCTCCTGGTACACATCCTTTCCTGGACTCTGTACACATCCAGCTTTGGAATACCCACCCTATAAGCAGAGGTCAGTGTGAATTCTGCAATGAGCTGTCATGTTCAGATCATACACCGGTTTCTAGACATGAGCATTCCTTTCAATATGCTGGCCAACAGACTGACAGACAAAGTTTCCTTCAGAAACTACAGGGATTGCAAACCTGAAAGTTCATAACTCAGTGTGCACGTATGAATTCTTGAGGCTTCGCGTGAGTGCGAAGCTTCTGATTTCACACAGAACCCAAAGGCCAACTTGAATTTGTTATTATTTATAATGCTTTATAAATTGTCATGGTCAATGTAACATATAAATGCATAAATATGCACTAACATTGTTGTTGTAGCACAACCATTTTCATATCCAAAACAATAAAATAAATTATCGGTCTTTACAGTACCAGTACGAATTTAGAGTCCTTTGGGCTGTTGCTGACAAGCTGTGCGTATTTTTAAGTTGTCCAACTTAGGGTTGTTAATGAACACACATGCAAATACGTGTTCACGATGCCTTGACATCCCTCTATCTGTAGATACCTAAATGCCTTTTCCGGTATTTCAGAAAGCAAACATCATCTGTTTTTCATACTAAGTTCCCACATGATTTATAATGCAGGGTTATAAGATTTATGTGGGACACTGCATCAATCACACAGAAATCGCTGCCTTTTCCAACCGCCCTCCAAACCCTCCATTAAATTATGATTGAACTGAACCAAAGGCATGAATAAAGTAACAGCTGCTTAAAAAGAGGGAAAGGTACTTCAGGTTAAGAGTATGTGTTGCTTTCTTGTTTACAGCAAGAGACATGTGACTGAAAGCCGACTATTCCCTTTACTCCCCTTTTAACTACGGAAGACGGTGTATGTGAATACCTGACAAATGCCTGTCTCTTGGGCTACCTGACTCCAGAGGCACTCTGTTGAAATAAACAAAGGAACAACAGAACCTTGTCTATTTTAATTGTGGAGTCAAAAACCAACCAGAGGAAACCAGCTCTCACGGAGCAGTGAAAGTGTTATCATTTGTAACAGGATTCAACTGTGGGGATCAGTCAACCGTAGTCTCAGAAAAAAAAAAAAAAAAAGATACATGACTCAGGCATTCTATGAAATGAGAAGCCCTCAGGAAGTTGTTTAAATTGAAGTGGGGTTTAAATTCGCTTCAAAACTCATTTTAGTCACATAGTTAAAGTGTATGTGCTTTCTTTCTTCTTAATGGACCTTCAAAGGATTTCTTCCTACTGGTTCCAGAATGTCATCAGCATAAATTAAAGAATGATAATTAGAAACATATAATGATTTTGCTTGTTTCTGTACTTGTATGTGTATGTACATATGTGTTCATGTGTTCTAGTTTGTATCTACTGCTCTGATAAGAAACACCTTGGCTCTCAGTAATTTGGCAATGAAAGGGTTTATTTCAGTTTGAAGCTTATAGTCCACTCCAAAGGGAAGTCAGAGCAGGGACTCAAGCATGGTAGGAGCTGATGCGGAGGCCATGGAGGAGTGCTGCTGATTGGCTTGCTCTCCATGGCTTGCTCAGCCTGCTTTAATGTACCATCTGAGATCAACTGTCCAGGGTTGGCATCACCCCCAGTGGACTTGGCTGAAGTTCCTCTTCATAGATAATTCTAGCTTGTGTTAAGCTGACAAAAACTAACCAGGACATGTTTGTTCTTTCCCCATGTTCAACAAGTGGGAACCAAGTATGGGAGCTGCACTCTGTAGATGCACACTGAGTTCCGACTTCTACACTACGTATCTTCCATTCCTTTAGCTGCTATTCATCTACTAAACTCACTGCTGGAGGACGGGGCAGAAAACAGTCCACAGTAGCTCACTTCCTTTTCTCTTTTTTTCCCATTCCTTCTCTTCTCTCTTCTTTCTTCTTTTTTTTTTGCGGGGGGGGGGGGGGGCTCATTTCCCTGGAATAAGCACTCCCTGGCATGGAACTCAGCATCCTTTTGCCTCAGCATCCTTCATGTACCGCCACACCAGGCATTCAGAACAATCTTTTTATAAGATGCCAGGCCACTGTCAGCACTCAGTCCTGCTAAAGTAAAGATAAAGTACTTCCTTTCTTTTTCCCCAATAGAAGTTTGTGGCAAAGTCCAAAGATACACGCTTAGTTTAAATATCAAATGTCTGAGATCTGTGATGACAAACTGCTGGATCAGAAAGCACTGTTACAACGGAGGCAAAAGTTATCTATCAAAGCACAAAAGCTCATGGCTAAATTTCAAGGTCTAGAACTAACAATATACGATATGACTGAGTCAAGGGCTCTGATTTGGGCAGAGTTGGCCTGATAGCATGACTGCACCATTAAATGGCTGATCTCATCAGTCTCTTAAACTCTCCAATTTTGCTTACTTATCAGTGGAACGAGGAGGAGCATACCTTTCTTGCAAGGAAGCTACAAACATTAGAGGGTATAACACATGAAAAAGTGGCCCACCCTATTTACTTTATCACTCAGCCATATATGCACACATACACAAACAGATTCACACAGACATGCACACATTTTCTCGCTAATCGGTATGTGTTTATTTCTTTTCTATACAGCAAATGGCTTATTAAAACGATTTTTTCTTAAATTCACTTTCTTTGTGAAAAGATGGGTTCCTTGACAACACTGTCTAGGAATTAAATGCCAAATGTAAGCTATAGAGATTATAGTTATGACACAGGACACCGCTGTATGCTATTCAAATTTAACTTCCCCTGGATCTGGGGAAGGATTCTGCCCAATATCCAAGGCTGTCAGCTTTCCATAGGAATTGTCCCTTGATAACATAGTCACCTTTTAGTGTTGTCCTGCCAGTGATGGGATGGTGTGAGTTGTACAGGTGAGGCCCTGTTGCTGTAACACAGTTTAGTACTGAAGGACTCCTTAACCTTTGGGGTCTCCATGAGTTGGCTGAGGCCTTGTGGGACTCTATCAGAGCCCAGCTTCTCTCGCCTACTCTAGCTCCTGCCTTTAATCCAGAGGTGTTGACTTGGGAGCGCCACCCAACGTACTTCCTGCTGGAGGTCTGTTTCCTGAGAACCTGAGGTGCATCAGTGATGACCCAGAGGGACGCCTTGCCAAATGTGTGTGGCCAGGCTTCCTGCACCATCACAACTAAGGTACCCTCCAGTGCTGAAGTATTTGCTTGCTCTATAACCACACAGCGGTACTTTTAGTGAAAAAAAATAGTTTAAACCAGACGAATGGTCATTTTATTTTTGTGGTTTGCAGAACTAATGGTTATTCAAACAGTGTAGTAATTTTGACACTACAAGTAGGCCTAGGAAGAGGCTTTATTCTTTGGGTCATTGGTATCTGTTCCTTTCAGACTTCTCCAAGGAACTAAGCCCACACCGATAGGATCACTATCACTTTTGTTCCAGGGAACAAGATTGAAGGAATGAGCCACAAATCAGGGTACACATCAAAACCAGCGGTTTCTCCATGTGTATAGAGGCGACAACTATTTTACATGATATTTAGTCTATATTTAAATGTTTCAAGATTTCACATTTCCTATTAAGATAATTTTCTATTGCAGAATAGAAGTAAATGAAGTAATCATTCAAATGTGAGTCTACATTTTCCAAATTAGGCTTTGCTACTGAAATCCTTTCTCTAAGCCATCGAATGTTTTCCCTCCCATAATGTCAGTGCCTTGAGTTCACTCTCCTGGACCTGTGCACCACCTCTTTCTCAGCACCTCTCTCCTGGAAATCTCTTGAGCTCATCAGGCAGAAACTCTGAAGAAGGACCTCGTTGCCAACTCATCTTTTATATAATAAAGCACTGAACTCTTAAAAACTGTCTCCTGTTATTATAAACTGTGTCCAACAGAGGTAATGAAGAATGTGGTCACTGGAAACATGAACGTGAACTCAAATCTCAGCTGAGCTTCGGTGAGTGGTGGAACTGAGGCACATCACTTCCACCATGCTTCTTCCTTCTCTCTTTTCTCCCTCTCCTTCCGCCTTCCTCCTCTTCTCCGTAGAGATGCTAATCATCTTACTTCACTGAGCAATTGTAAAGACAAAATTAGTTAATTTATGCAAAGTACTTGTACAAAGTGCACTTGGTCTGGAGTTAGGTAAGGGTTCATTTCCGCTTGGTGCTTCTTCCTAGGACCCCAGTGGAGAGCTCATGCCTGCCTGCATCCATCTCTGGATGCTGCTTGACTGCCCACTGGATTCACTACTCTCCTCTCTGTGAGTGCAGTCTTCCATACTTATCTACTCCTTAAGGACAAAAAATAGTATTTTTATTGTGTATGTGTTTATATGATGGAGGATGGGGGTGGGGAGTGGGGAGCAGAGTCATGCTACAGCATACATGTGCATGTCAGAGGACAATTTTGTGTAGTCAGTTTTTTCCTTCTACCTTTATATGGTTTCTGGGTATTGAACTTGGATCTCCAGGCTTCTGCAACAAGCACTTTTACCCAATGAACCATCTTGCCCCTGCCCCGTACTGATCTATTCTTACTTAAGGCTTTTACTTTCTCCAGGTCTACCACAGTGTGTATTTCATGTCTACAAAACTTTTAATGACTTATTGTCTTATACCTCCAAACATTGTCCATTGTGGCCTAATCACACCAACATCCAAAACATTATAAGCCTTGGTGGTAGACTGCAACTTATAACCTTCAAGACACATAAAATGGAACTACTTTGCTATGAAATGGGGTGCCTGTTCTCTGCTGATTATATAAGCTACGCTTTGCTCCATTTGGCATACCAGCCTTAGTGGTCATATCTCTCTACTAAGTAGATTAGGGAGAAAGTATCTTTTTAGTTGAGCAGATTTAGTTGAGCACTTGTAGGAAATGGTAGACCAATAGGAAGAAAAGATACAGTTTCAAATTAAATATGAACTTGAGTAAAGAGCACAACGCTTTTCTGTAAATGAGGTATGATGGCTGCCAACGCATGCTTTTGTGGCTACCTCATCCAATGTCACCATCAAGAACACTGGTTCTGGTTTAAGTTTCTGAGTGTTTTTCAAGGCTGTATCAGATAGAAAGGGCAGTCTCCCACTTCTTAAACAGCTACTGTGTATTGGCTATGCAAGGCAAGCAGTAAAACCCTAGTGGGAGTCAATAAATGGAGAGACAGGACTCAGAAAATACCCAACCAACAAATAGGTTCCGTAATAATGTGACATTTTTATGGTCACATATTTTAACCATAACAGCACTTGAATGGTATGCATTATAGTATTTCAATTTAGCCATTTATCTAGAAATGAGTTTTATCTTGGCTCATAAATAAACAGTGACACTTCAGCAATTTGAACAGCTCAGCTTCACCGTTTGCTGCGAACCCCTTTTTACAATTACAGAGACACGTGCCCTTTTGTGCTGTGTTGCCTAATCTTTGATTTATGACGCCTGTCTAGGTGCTAACCTCGTTCTGTGAACTACACAAAGTTTATCCGAGCTCAGCTATTTCACTCTTATTTCTAATCTTAATGGGTTATTTTCTCCACAGTGGCTGTGTCTATCTAACGAATAGATTAGGGAGAAAGCAGCCACCCTTCAGTCCACCAAGCACTACTTAGTGTCTCAGTGTGTTGAGGCAGAAATAAGGAAGGCATTTTCCCTAAATGTTTGCTCTTTCAGAAAGCTTAGGATTCTCTGGCCCCTGCTTCTCTGTGTGCTTCTTCTTAAAGGCAATTGCTGCTTGGTCCCCGCTTTCCCTATTTCACTTTCAGCAGGCTCCCTCAGCCAGAAGACTAAGGGAGAGAAAATGAAAGGGGCATGGGATGGTTTCTCTCTGGTTTCATCTTGCCTGCCTTCAAGAGGTGATATGTGGATGATTGTGGCATCACTCCTAACCTCTCCCAAAGTCCTGCTGCGGATCTAGGTCTCGACACATAAATCAGGAAATTCTGGAGATGGCTTTATGGCAGTGCATTTAATTTGAGGGAAACCAATGTCTTGCTCAAGGTCCAAGGAGATGAGATAAGTGTAGGTCCTTCCATCCTTCCTCACCTGTGTCCACACGTTATAGACTTGGCATGCACCATAGGGTTTGTGCTCTGGGGTTGCTGCCAATGACTTGCTTCATTACAGATGTGGATTTTCTTCTCTGTGTTTCGTTATTTCTGTTGTTTTAAGAGGTGGGGATCAATGTACATTTACCCCACCACTTTAAAATAGAAGTCACTATAAAAGTATTTTTTAGAGTGTGAAACAAGGCTGGTTATTGAATACAGAGTCAAAGTTGTAGAACACAAAATGATATATCTAGATTATACATTGTTATGCTATCAAGTAAACAAACTGAGAAAACACACCAAGATGGTAAATATCTGTCTCTGAATTGAAGAATAGTTTTTCAACTGATATATCTTTGCATTTTCTATTTTGGATTTTTTTGGCGAACAAGCATCGCAATTATAACAAACAGCAAGCAAAGTTTACAAAAACACTCAGATGGCAGCGCAATCTCTTTAAGATGCTGTTCTACATAATGATTTCCTTGTGACAGTCAGTGTCAGAATCTAGAATCAGCTGTGAGATGGGCCTGTGACCATGCCTGTGGAGGAGTGCTGTGATTACATTAATCAGTGTGGGAAGGCACATAGTAATTGTAGACAGGACCATTCCCTGGGCTGAGGATCCCAGACTGTGTAAAGGAGACAGGGAGCTGAGCATCAGCGCACACGTCCTCATTTTTCTCTTCTGATTGAGGATACAGTGTGGTCCTTCAAGATCCTGCTGCCATGGCTTCCCCATCATGATGAGCTGTACCTAAAGCAAATCCTTCTCACTTAAGTTGCTTCTGTCAGAGTATTTTATCCCAGCAACAGAAGAGAAGCTAAGACCTATCTGCACGCTTACTCGTTCAACATATGTTTGCTGAATTTCTGCTGTGGGCCAAAGCCTGTGCAAAGGTTCATAAAGACAGCATCAAACAGTGGATAGTCTTGGGTAAGAAATGCAATAGACAAACAATAGAACTTAGGATCTTAACTTGGGAAAAGTGTTATGATGGAGAAGCAATGCAAGGTGAATGGTTGTTTTTTGTTGTTTATTTGCTTTTTGAGACAGGGTTTCTCTGTGTAGCTTTGTGCCTTTCCTGGAACTCACTCTGTAGCCCAGGCTGGCCTTGAACTCACAGAGATCTGCCTGGCTCTGCCTCCCAAGTGCTGGGATTAAAGATATGCACCACCACCACCAGGCAAGGTGAATGTTTTGAGAATGAGTGTGAGTGTGTGTTGAAAGGAGACAGCACATTTGTTGAATCTAAGGAAGTGAAGAAGCTTTTTTTTTTTAAGTGAACAGCTTTAGTGGGGTTAATATTTACAGGTATTGATTATGAATTCCATGATTTGCTAGGCCATGCTACGTTCTGAACTTTGTGTCCTGTTAAATTCACATGTTAAAGTCCAAACACACGTGAGATAGTATTACCAGGTGAGCATCTTTGAGAGGTGATTTGGTCAGGAGAGATGACTCTCACCTGGAGAGCTCCCTTAGGCCTTTCCATCCTGTGAGGACCCACTGGGAATGCAGCATCTATAAACCAGAATATGGCTCCTCAATAGATAATGAATCTGATGGCCTCTGATTTGGGGCTTCCCAGCCTCTGGGAGTATAAGAATATGTTATGGTTATTTAAAAGCTACCTAGCTTTTCATACTTTGTTCTAGCAGCTTGAACACACTAATACAAGTACTCTGGTTCCAAGATTCACACGTTCAACCATTATTCTTTCCTAACAATGGACTGGTAAAGATCACACTTATGATTATTGGGCTGGAAACTGGATGCTGAGAGCTGGAGAGATAGTCTTTCCCAAGAAAGAGCACACCAATTGCCTATCCAATATGAAATGGTCAGCCCTGAAAACATACATAGACTGGGCAGGTTGTACGTATGTATTTAGGAATATATATGTATATACATATATGTATATGTTTGTGAGAACAATTAGCAAAAAAAGAGGACATGAATTTGAAAGGGAGAAAGGTGGGGTATATGCTGTAGGATGGTCTGTATGTCAAATTACTCTGATTGGTCAATAAATAAAACACTGATTGGCCAGTGGCTAGGCAGGAAGTATAGGCAGGACTAACAGAGAGGAGAAAAGAAAGAACAGGAAGGCAGGAGGAGTCACTGCCAGCCAGGACAAGCAGCATGTGAAGATGCCAGTAAGCCACGAGCCTCGTGGCAAGGTATAGATTTATGGAAATGGATTAATTTAAGCTATAAGAACAGTTAGTAAGAAGCCTGCTACAGCCATACAGTTTGTAAGCAATATAAGTCTCTGTGTTTACTTGGTTGGGTCTGAGCGGCTGTGGGACTGGCGGGTGACAAAGATTTGTCCTGACTGTGGGCCAGGCAGGAAAACTCTAGCTACAGGTATATAGCAGGGTTTGGAGGGAAGAAAGGGAAGGAGAAAATGATGTTATATATTATAATCTCAAATAATATTAAAAATAATATTTCTAAAGTACACATGGCACTATACTTCCTTAAAAACTTTGAGTCTAATTTTATAATTTTCATGGATCTTCATTGTTTTACCAATTTATGCTTAAAAGCCATGTCGTGTCTCTGTCTTATGATATCTCTGCTCTTTTTCTTTCAGACTGTGGTCATATAATCCACTTCTGTTCTTATTATCAGTTGATTGCCCTTTTAATTCTCATAAGCTTGCTGCATCAAAATATCACTGACTTTGTAATTTGAATAAAGTAAGTTCCTTGGTGAGGTCTAAGGAACATGTGCCAGGCTCTCTGTGCACCATCAGCCACGCATGTGCCTGTCACCCAACATCACTAGGAAAACTATAACAACGTCTCTCTGGTTGATTTCTCTATTACCTTTACCCCACTATAGGTGTAAACACTAACTTGTTGTCTTACTAACATACTATTGTGAGAGTTCACCCTCAGACAAATCTCAACGCCTAATCTTCAATTTTTCTTTGCCATGTTACCTATAAATACTGCCATCTTGTTTTAATTTCTTAAAAGGGATAATGTATGTAAATAAATTAGCGCACCACCTGGTCTGTAATAATTGCTTAGAAAACGCTATTGCTTGCAACACAGCTACATGCCAGACATGAAACTAAGCAGGAGGAATACAGCAGCTGTGACTGAAACATGATGTCTGGCATTGATGTGTCTGTGGACAAAAATAAATAATCGACTACCACACAGATAGAGAGGTGAGGGCAGAGGGCAGAGGAAATGAGCTGACAGGGCAAGAAGGCTGAGAATGAACAAGGAGAAAATACCCAGGGGATTCACAGTCTCTGGGAATGTCAGGGAGACTGAAGTCATTCAGCAATCATGGCGAAGAGTGAGAGGTAGGCCGTGGGCTCCATGAAGCTGAATGGATGGACAAGACCAAAATCATGAGGATTTATACATCATACTAAGGATTTTGGTTTTTAATCTAAGCCCAGTGAAGACTTAATACACGTTTGCTAGCAAAATCTTGAAGGAATCACTTTTAGGAACAGTGCAGGAATAGATCAGAGAACAGTAGAAGAAGTTGCTGCATTATTAAGCACAAGTAGGGTAGGTCTCTTTCCTAGCAGTGGATGGCCAAGGCAATGCAAAACAAACCCAATGGTATTTCTGCAGACTTTGTCTTATAGGCCTTTGTTTGGGCATTATTTTTTGTCCTAGTGGTTTTTTGCTTGTATATTATGGATACCAACTTAATGGTTGTTCTGTTTTGGGGTGTGTGTGTGTGTGTGTGTGTGTGTGTGTGTGTGTGTGTGTGAGAGAGAGAGAGAGAGAGACAGAGAGACAGAGAGACAGAGACAGACAGAGACAGACAGAGAGACAGAGACAGACAGAGAGACAGAGACAGACAGAGAAATTCTTGTGTGTGTGTTTTCTTTTTTTAAGCTTGTTTTTTGTTTACCTATTTGTTTTCTCAAGAGAAAGAAAGGGTATGAAGTTGGTGGGTAGGTATGTAGAAAGGATCTGGGAAGAGTTAGAGGAGGAGACAATCATGATCAGAACATATTGCCTGAAAAAAATTTTCAATTAAAAAGAGAGAGAGAGAAAATTGCTACAATCATCAGAGGAGAAGATGATGGCAACCTTAATAACAATATAAATGGGGACAGAAGAGAGACAAATATTGAGAGTAACTTAAAAAACTATAAAAAACAAGAAATGTTGAGTCTCCACAGGCTAGGAGATGGGAGGTGGCTGGAATCATAGACAGCATTACAGACAACTTCCTTGAAAGCTGGGACCACTCACTAGCTTGGAAACTGGGACAAGGCCAAGATTTTTGAAAGAAGGGAGATTAATTTTCTTTGAGGGCATAAACTTTGTGAGAGACCCATCCCCCCAAATACTTTTTCTTTTTAAACAGAGAACGTGAGAAATCAGATAGTGAAAAGACAAAGGATTGCTAGTCCAGGACTAGAAAAAAAATGTGGACATCACCAGGAGAGGTGATAGGCTAAACCTTGAGAATGGATGGCACAGTCTACGTGAGATTATGCATCAATATCGTTCAGTGATCGTGGTACTAAAACCCCTTCCTCCTCAGGGGGAAATGGATCAAGATTTGGCCCCAGTCATCCTTTGAACCTTTATCGCCTGCCACTCCCACACCATATATCTTAGCATGAAATGACAACAAAATATGATTTCCAGGCTCTGTCAGACTCGAATGTTGCCCCCTAATTTCCTGTCTAGTGAATACTCACTCAACTCAACCCTTAGCCCTGAATGAAATGTCATGTTTTCTGGGAAGCCTTTGGTAATCTGACCATCTCTGTTTGTATTGTAGGTAAGATTCATCGTTCACTCCTCTTTGGGATTATAGCGCTGAGTCCCTGTCCTTACTATGGACAGACACTTTCCTTCACTGGATAGAATACTCCTAGGAGGGAACAATTACATCCATACCAGACAGGTTACTAAATCATGTGTTCATGGAATGAGGGCATGAAGAAGAGAAGCTCCCTCTGCAACCAACACCAGTGACGCCACTTTAACAACCCCCGACTACTGTTTGGAAAATAGGGAGGGCTCTTAGCTATGAGGTAATATTTTCAGTATAATCCATGAAGAACTTCACTGTGTTCCTAGATTACCAACACTGGTATTAATACAGCTGATTTAAAAACAGTATAATTATTTATAGCAGTGACTAGGAATATATTACCCTCCTAGTGAAAATGTGACCATTTCACTGAAGGCCAGAAATAAAAAGGAGAAACTGAAACACAGTGGAAGGCAGCAGCAGAGAACAAGGTTGGATAAGGAGACATTAGAGCAGCGGTTCTCAACCTGTGGGTTGTGACCCCTTTGGCAACCCTCTATCTCCAAAAACATTTGCATTACGATTCACAACAGTAGAAAAATTACACTTATGAAGTAGCAATGAAATAATTTTATGATTGGGGGTCACCAGAACATGAGAAACTGTATTAAAGGCTGCAGCATCAGGAAGGTTGAGAACCACTGCTTTAGAGCATTATGGTAGACCAATCTCAGGGCAGGGAAATTTGAACTGGAAGTTCAGCTCAATAGTGCAATTGCCTATCATAGGTAGGACCCTGGTTTGATTACCAGATCTGAAAATTAAGGGCGATTCAGAGATAATAAATTCATACCTGAGAAAGCTAATGCTTGCTTAGTTTTCAATATATGAAAATACATTCTTAAAGAAAAAATAAAGTAGAAAGAAGGAATCCTATCTGGAAAAGACCTTAAAGAAAATACTAATGGGGAAAGAAAAAGAAAAACAGGAGCCCAGCGTTTTGAATGATAATACTTCATCCTGGAAGCATCAGGTCCTTTGGCAATGGATTATTTGCTTTTGCCTTCCCAGCTCCTTCCTCAGGAGGAGGGATATATAAATACTTATCTGGAGTGACATCAAAAGAACTTTCAATTTGATTCTACTTAGTTGTAACAAAGAGGCACTTCTGAAATTCTGTTCCCCCGCTCTGCATTGTTAGAGGGAGGATATGTGGGCATTTTTTTCCAAAGACATTGAAAGGTACATTTGTACAGTCCGAAATTTTGTTTTGTTTTGTTTCAAGACAGGGTTTCTCTGTGTAGTTTTGGTGCCTGTCCTGGATCTCGATCTGTAGACCAGGCTGGCCTCGAACTCACAGAGATCCTCCCAGCTCTGCCTCCAGAGTGCTGGGATTAAAGGCATGCACCAACACCACCCTGCACAGTCTGAAATTTTAATAACCTATGATATTTATTATGAAATGGAAAGAAAGAGGGTTATGATTTGTTTTTCCAACTGGCTTTTTCTTCAGAGAATTTTCTAGTTTTAGTTCTTGACAAACAGTTCAATGAGCATGAGTTTGTGTGAAATAATGCTAAAAATCACAAAGCAACTCATTTTATAGAGCTTAAGAAGAAGCCCTTTAAGCCAGAAGCCAAAGATGTACCAAGTGCATTGATGCTAGTTTTCTGTTCAGCAGGAGTCGAGAAGAAATCCCACCCCAACATCATCTATTTTGAAACTACCAAGAGGATAAAAATGTGAAGAGCTTTTAATTCCAGACCTTACAGTAATTAACCCAAAGATGTTGAAGTGTTCATGATTCAATCCTATTGCTATTTAGTAGTCACAACTGTGGTTTATTACTTTAGACATTCCCAATTATCCCATGTGGGTTCTGTTTTAATTTACCAAAATACTTTGAAAACATAGCTTTCTCTTCCAAACGTGTTATGACTATGTACCCTGTACTGGGAAGCAGGCTAAAATCTTTTCTTCACTTTCTAGTTCTGCCGTGGGAGCACTGTATGGCCTTGGCCCTTGATGGTTTTCCTTTTTATTTTTTTTCACTTCTAATATTTGCAAAATAATTATTATTTTCCTTTTAGACTTTGAAAGATTTAAATAATGCAATAACAATATTGCATACCCGGTTTATTACTTAACAATAGAAAGCTGGTTTGGCAGTGTAGCTGAGTAGTAGAGCCCAGCAATATCAGGCTGTGGGTTCAAGCCTCAGTATTTTGCATTTAGGTATGTGGCCCAATGGTGATAATGCGTTAATGTCAATTATGCAGCTGTACATCCTATATTTTGCTCAGTAAAGGAATATGAATGTGACATTTGTAAGATTATATCACCCATCTAGCCATTTTAGTTTATGTGAGCACCCTCTACAATGTTCATACAAGGGTGAAAACACCCAATGAAGGAATTTCCATTAAATAATGGAGGACTCAGCTTTGTTGGGTGCACACTAGAAAGCAATCATTGTACTAAATCCTCTAAAATCATGTTATTCTTATAATGACTTCTGAGACAGGTAGTCACTTCTGTCTATCAGGTCCCCAACAGGAAACAGATCATAGATACAAATATAATTTGAGGATAGTTTAATACAAACTAAGAGGCAGTGTAGAACACTGAGCTCCTTTTAAGACTTCAAGGAGTACCTGGTGGCGGTGGTGCACGCCTTTAATCCCAGCACTTGGGAGGCAGAACCAGGCAGATCTCTGTGAGTTCGAGGCCAGCCTGGTCTACAAAGCGAGATCCAGGACAGGCACCAAAATTACACAGAGAAACTCTGTCTTGGAAAAAAAAAAAAAAGCAAGCAAACAAACAAAAAGACTTCAAGGAGCACTCACCACGCTGAAGTGTCTGGAGTGGGGCACAGATGCTACAGCCCAGAGAGTAGCCCTAGAGAGATGGCTGTAGCTGCAACCAATAGGGAGGTGGTTTGGCAATGGGAAGCTCAGGGAATCCATTTCAAGTTTCTCTCTCCACGTGTTTGCAAATCTCCAGCTGGTTTTTCTGATTGATGGAAACCCAATCAGAAGCAAGAGACCTGTCAGTTCATCCTGCAAACCCAACGAATACCTTAGGACACACAGTGAGTGAAGAAAAAGGAATGGATCTGATATCACTATTTTCATTTAAATCCAACCACTGAAACGCACCTTGAATAAGTGGAGTAATTAAGAAACATTTGTGAACTTGAGAAAGGACAAAACCGCATCAAAATATTGAAAAGTTTAATAAACCACCCCAAATCACATATAGATACATCCAGCCTGTGCTCTATGTTCAACATTATGCTAAGAACCAATGTGACATCTACCATCCTGTCTACCATTATTATCCAACAGCGTTCATATTCCTCTGTCTGAGGAGATAATGGAAATGATCAGAGTTAACTCTTTAAAGGAGTTTTTAATCTACATGTCAGTTTTTATTATCTTAATTCTCTATCTCTTTATTGTCAAAGCTCCAAATTCTCACCTAGCATCAAAAGTTCTAGAAAAGCAGGTTTTAAGACCTTATGGTTTCATTACCATTTTAACCATCTCCCAAACAGTGACACCTTCCACTACATGACATTTTTGCTTACAAATTTCACAAGACCTTTATTCAGATGCTCTGGGCATAAATAAGTGATTCTCTTTTGTAAAATTAAAGCCCCTAGCTTCAGTTAATTGCATTGGAGCTAGCCTCAGGTCTTAGATTATAAACACATTCACTTTTCAAGACATGTTGAAAGATTCACTTCTCCAGCCAACACACACTGATCATGCAATACCCACCAGACGCTGGACTGGATGCTTTTGTAGGCTGAGAAATCAGTTCTTAGCACAATTAACAATTGGCTCTCTACAGCAATGCGTCAGTAATTATCCTAAAGGTAAAAGTGTGTTCTAATAACAGTCCTAGAAATAGCTAAGGACATTTGCTGACGTGCAGTCATGATCCTGTCCCCTGGCAGCCCGTGACCTCCCCTTCCCTAACTCCATCCAGCTCGTTCTGAGATTGGATGTAGTATAGAATCTGATAATGAGCCCAAGTCCTCTTAGAAGAATGAGACAGCTAGTCAAGTGTTCCACTGGCTTTCCCTCTCAGGAAGGCCTCCTGCTTTGAAATACCAGACCCTGAATACAACAGCCTGCCTCAAATAGATCAAATAGGAATTTGTCCCTGCGGGTTTTTTTCCCCCCTCTTATTTTGAGCTTGGGGAGGACAGTTTTTTTTAATGCCTGGTCCTGACTGAAATAGCACATAGCAATC
Source organism: Peromyscus aztecus (assembly GCA_902168405.1). NCBI lineage: Eukaryota > Metazoa > Chordata > Mammalia > Rodentia > Cricetidae > Peromyscus > Peromyscus aztecus. Next base: position 79,893 of record CABHPQ010001129.1, read on the forward strand.
TCTTGTTCTCAGAGACAAGGCAAGTGAGCTGGCATAGCTTCTCCCTCTCATGCTGTGCAAATGTCAGCTTTGCATTAAGAAAAAAAATTATACAATGCATCGTGCAGTGAGATTTGCCAAATGGGGGAGAAAAGGGGAAAAATGCAGAGTAGAACTGGTTTTGTACATGCATGTTTTAATGGATTTGGAAAACTGTCAACCTGGCTCAAAAAAAATTTTTTTTAAATAATTTGACAGTTTCTCACTAAGGCCAGAATGCAAAGCCTGGTGATAATTAAATTTCAAGAAACTTTATATTTTCTTGATAAGTTCAACAAATAGAAAACTTTATTTCACTAAAAACCCTTAAACCCTCATGATGCTTACTCATGCAGGTTGGGGGCGGGCAGGGAGAGGAGGGTGCAGGTTTGGGGGGGCAGGGAGAGGAGGGTGGAGAGGGCTTTTTTTCAAATAGCCACTGAGGGTGTACTTGGGCACACATACCCATGTACTCATTACAAATGACAACTTTGAAAATGCAGGGCTTCAGAGCATGAAACACGCTTAGAGACATGGTGGAAGTGAGGAGCAGTGAAGAATCTCCCAACAGGGAGAGGCAGAATCCCCCCTTTCTCAGCAAATCAATCTGGAACTGGTGAATAATATCTCTGCTCTATTTCTTAGCAACACCAGTAAACATTGTATTCCATCCAGTACCCGAGATTTTCACCATGTTAATCTGTGAGTACTCGATTCAATTAAAGATTAGAGTTCTCAATTGTAGCTTTAGTACACAGCGGGGCTGCTAAATTATGATTATCAGTGGCTAAGTGTGCTTACATCAGCACAACTCCAGGGATGAGAATGAATCATGTATTTTCATCTTGCTACGACTGCTCTCCTCAGAGGCGCTCTTCTCTGAGTTCATGGGCCTCGGAGTTCATTGGAATTCTATGGTTAACACACAGCTTGGAGACTTCATTTATGAAAATTCCTTTAAACCTTTCACCACTTTGACAAATCCAGTCCAAGTTCACTGAGCCAATTCAAAAGTAGCTCTCAGCCTTTTTATAGGTTTTCAATTACACCAGCACAGCACCCCAGAGCTGTGGTGTTTGAAGAAGTGTATGTGAGTTGTAGAGAGACATGGATTCTTTTTGCAGAGACTCGGATGAAAGCAGCAGTCCCCAAATTGGAGCCAGTGGAGGAAAGCATTGTCCATCTTGAACTATCCATGTCTTCTTGACACAGCCATCAGATAACTTAAACATAGCTAATGTTCAGTTACTTACCATATGGTATATGTGACGATTTTTCTAGCTTTTAGGAATTTACTTTGCAAAAATAAATATTGGCATGTTACTTCATGCTCCAGTGGCCCTAAGAGTTTTCTTTACTTAAATTGCTCAAAGTGTTGTCGGAATTCATTAATCCTCCTGATACACAGCATGGAACAGCAAGATTTACTTTTCCTGTGTGGATTTGGGAACATAATTTCAAGCAGGTCAAGAGGCTCCTAGGGTGAATGTTGCAAACTATTTGTTGACACTGTAAAGATGTGTCTTTGCCAAGGCGCCTTCTTATTGGTTTAATAAAGAGCCAAATGGCCAATAAATAGGCAGGAAGAGGTTGGGTGGGACTTCTAGGGACAGAGAGGACTCTGGAAAGAAGGGCAGAGTCGCCAGCCAGACCGAGAAGAAACAAGCCGTGCAAGATGAAAGAGAGGTAACACCATGTGGCAGAACGTAGATTAGTGTAAATGGGTTAATTTAGATTAGAAGAGCTAGGTGAGACAAGCCTAAGCTAAAGGCCATGCTTTCATAATTAACAATAAGTTTCTGTGTCATTATTTGTGAGCTGGCGGCCCAAAGAAAAAAATCCGCCTACAGGTGAAGACGGCAAATGTTGGTCACATTGAGGTTAGGCCTAATTCTACTTTTGATTTCAGCACTTTTCCCTCCACACTTAGTTATTTGTGTGTGTGTGTGTGTGTGTGTGTGTGTGTGTGTGCGCGCGCGCGCGCGCGCGCGCACGCGCACCGAGTGAGAATGCTGGTGTCTCTACAGGCCAGCAGAGGGTGTTGGATCCCTTGGAAGTGGGGTGACAGGAGGTTGTGGGTACTGGGAGCAGAACTGGGGTGCTGTGCAAGCGAAGTATGTACTTCTAACAGCTGAGCCATCTCTCTGGCCCCTCATCCACTCTTTAAATGGGTTTGAGGTAGTCATATTCTCTTCCCTATTTTCAAGTGTTAGATGAAACACTGGAATCTCCTGTTTCCAAACTTTGATTTTTTTTTCCCCACAAATGTGATTAGTATGGCTCATGAGAGTAGCAATCTTTTTAGATGTGATTGAATGGATTGTTTTAAGTGACATTTATCATTGAGGATATAGTAGAGATGCAAAAACATGCTCTTAACCATTTAGAAGCACTTGCAGACATTTAAATACTGCATACGCACAGGCAATTGTACTTAGGATGTAAATCTCCCATTTTCTCAGGGAGTGGAAAACTAACTGGAGATCTCCAGAAAACAGAGCTCTTGATGACTCTACCAGCTCTCCGCGGCAGCTCGCTTTTTCCTTGTGTGTTAATGTTGTGTATGTCAATGGGCTTTTGGTAACCTCAGGAAGAGGTCTGTCTAGTGGATGACTCTTTGGGTTTGGCCTGTCCTCCTGTTTGTTTTTTTTTTTCTTATCCTGGAAAGAGTATCATGGTTTATCATAGTAAAGTTTTTACTTGACATCAGGGAATGAAATCAGAAGATAAGCAATAAATGTGTAGACTCAGTACACAGTATGGCAACCTCTCACTTTCTGACATGGAAGCTTCCAGTCATTCAATGTGACCCAAATAGGGCTCTGTGACTCTGAGCAGAGCTGGGAGGTGGCAACTAGAGGTTGTGAATGTGGTATATGCCAAGTGTGGCAAGGCAAGCCTCCACATACCAAACCCTTCAGTTCCTAGGGTTGCAAACACCCTCGTTCATTCATTTGCCTCCTACTGAGTGCTCAGTACAGACTATGTAGCAGGAATGCTACAGTTACATTACGTTACATCCTACAGAATGAGTAAGAGGGATGGCAAAGGGTCATTCCTTACCCTCTGACCCGCTTTGGGGAGCATACAAAGCCACGGACATCTCCTGACCAGGCAAGAGCTGAGGTTGAAGCTAAGTGCTGACTGAGTCAGATGAAGAAAACTTGGTGAATCCAAGTCTGTATTCCGATTTGGGGCCACTAGCCACAAGTAGCTGGCGAGCACTGGAAATGTGGCTTGTCTGGGATAAGTATAAAATGCACATCAACTTTCAATGACTTAATGTGCAAAAATAAAAAGAATGCAAGGTATCCGGTTAATGATTTGGAACACGTGGAAATGTTATGGCTTTAGATACACTGAGTTAAGGAAAACATATGATTAAAATCAGTGTCACGTGTTTGCTTTTACTTATAGTATGCCTGCTAGGAAATGTGAAGCCACCTATTTGTTTTGCATTCATGAGATTTTACCTTTCTGTCTGTGAAGGGAAATTCTAGGGAGGTTCTGAGAGGCTGTCTCCGGAACAGACCGGGAGAAGTAACCATGATATGAGGTAACCATGGCATGAAGTAACCACAGCACAAAGAAGAGACACAGAGAGACTGGCAATGTCACTGCTTTCTGAGTTAGTTTGTCTGCTGCATTCATTTGCAGCAAAGCCAGCCAGAGAAGAAAATCCACGATAATAACATCTCCAGTAAATTAGGAGCAGCTTGTGGTTTAAAGGGAGCAGTTCTCTACTGGGGGCCAGACCAACCGGTTAACCCCATCTTCACCCCATCTGAGGTTAATTCATGGGCTCACTCTGGGCTTCAGGTCTGCAAAGAGGAGACTGCAATGAACTCCTCAACCTGCATGCTGCCCTCCCTACCCCCCCCACCATTGCTGTAAAGTAAGTCTCTGGAGGAGGTTTGTGACTACAGTTCTAAAGATGTAAAGAACAGAGAGACTTCAGTAGAAAATTCTTTGTGCTTCTGTCTCCATTAACCCTACCTAATACTCATTTAAGTATCTGAGCCCCTCCAGGATAGATGCAGGTACCACAAGCTCAGGCTCTGTATCTGTCTACCCGCTGCTGTGACCGGAGCTTGGAGGACAACAGGCCTCAATTAATATCTTCAGAGCGGTCACCAGGAGAACTGATGGTTACTCTTGTTGCTGAGTATCTACTTGGCTAGAATTTTCAGTG
>CABHPQ010001130.1:0-74240 GCA_902168405.1 Peromyscus aztecus
GGCAAGGTATAGATTTATAGAAATGGATTAATTTAAGATGTAAGAACTAGATAGCTAGAAGCCTGAGCCATTAGGCCAAACAGTTTAAACAATATAAGTCTCTGTGTTTACTTGGTTGGGTCTGAGCAGCTGTAGGACTGGCAGGTGACAGAGATTTGTCCTGACTGTGGGCCAGGCAGGAAAACTCTAGCTACAGCCTGTAGTGTCCCAGGAGACTAGAAGATGTCACCAAGTCCTCCTGGAAGTGCAGATCCAGACAACTGTGAACTGTCATGCGAGTGTTAAGAGGACCCTCAGTTTCTAACTGTTGAGCATCTCTCCAGCCCCCAACATAATCTTTTTAGTTCTTCATATAAATAAGATCATTTGGTTTTTGTCTTCTTATAACTGTTTTTTTTTTTTAACTTAGAATAGTGTTTTTCTTTCCATTCATGTTGTCATAAATAATGAGCTATCCCCTTTTAGTGGTTGAATATAATACACATGAACATATAATATGTTTATATATAAATACCACATTTCCTTCATTTATTTTAAGAAATGTGTGTTTCAGCCTATTACCCATTTCATAATTGAATCATGATGATGATGATGATGATGGTGGTAGTGGTAATGATTTGCTATTGAGTTGAGTTTCTTCAATATTCTTTTGGTTTTGTTTTGGTTTTGTTTTTGTTTTTCGAGACAGGGTTTCTCTGTGTAGCTTTGTGCCTTTCCTGGATCTTGCTCTGTAGACCAGGCTGGCCTTGAACTCACAAAGATCCACCTGGCTCTGCCTCCCAAGTGCTGGGATTAAAGGCATGGGCCTCTACTACCATCCGGCTTGAGTTTCTTCAATATTCTTGATATCCTTAATCAGATGGATAGTGGGCAACTATTCCTTCATTATGTATGTGTAAACCATGTTTATTCCGATAGAATTAGTTTTTATTACACATTTTATTAAATGCATTCTTTGACAATTTTATACATGTACATAATACATTCTGGTTACTCTCTCTTCCCTCTCTCCCATCTTCCTCTAACTGCCAATGTCCCCTCTTCCCAAAAGTCTCTTTCTTACATTCATGTGTTTTTGTTTTCTTTTGTGACACCCTGAGTTTAACCAGGGCAGTCATGTGATCATGAGCTTGGAACTGGAGTCACACATAGGTATACAACTAAATATAATAATTGAGCCTCCCCCAGAGTCCACCAGTAGGCAATAGTTCATCAGGAAGGGGTAGGGCCCATGATGATTGACTGATATTCAATGGTATACAACTCCAGTGGAGACAGCCACATACAGCACTGAAATCATGGCTGCACTGACGGCGTCCTACCCAGAAGCTAACATTTCACAGCCTTTCTGGCTCTCGAATTCTTCCTGATCCCTCTTTCTACAGTGATCCTTGAGCACTGAAAAGGACGGTGTAGATGTCCTCTGTAGGCCCGAGCACTGGATTGTTGCTCTTTCTCAGCACGTTCACCACCATTCCTGTCATTATATCTTTCATACATTTATTTGTATCTCTTTTTAAATTTATGTGTACATACATAATTTATGTCTGTGTGAGTAGGTGCCACGTGTGTGTGTGTGTAGGGATGTGCTCAAGGCCAGAAGAGAGCTAGAGTTACAGGCTATTGTATGCCAGTCAACTGTGCTGGGAACCGAACTGGGGTGCCCTGGCGGAGCAGAAAAGCCTTATTAGCTGCTGAGCTATCTCCCCAGCCCCTTGTTACAATTAATAAATGTTTAACTCTAGGATTCTGAAGCCCTTATTGAAACCCCAGACTGGAATATCGGTTCTTTTAATGATGTTCTGAAGATCCTATGAGCATTCTTCACACATCTTCATCCCCACCCCCACCCCTACCCCGGGCATATTCAAATATCTTGTCTTAGAGTTGGCTGAATCTTCTGTTACATGGATTCTGCTATGGATGCCTTCAATTCCATTTTCATTTCATTTAGTGTGCTTTCCAGCTCCAGGGTTTGTTTCAGTTTTTAAAAATCACCTTACTTTCTGTAGTAAGGTTGCCTGATGACTACTGAATGGCTTCTCTTGTCTTTTCTGTTTTTGTTTTGGATTTTGTTTTTGTTTTTCAAGACAGGGTTTCTCTGTATAGCTCTGGCTGTCCTTGAACTCACTCTGTAGACCAGGCTGGCCTCATAACTGTACCTCTACCTCTTTAGTGCAGAGATGAAAGGCATGCATCACCTCCCGGTTTCTCTTATGCTTTTAAGGACCATGTTTCAGTAGGTTATCTCTAATACATTTTCCACTCATGACCATTTGTGGCTTTAAAAAAATACATTTCTTTTTATCTTTTGAGATTATAATTGTTTTATTTCCCCTTCCCTTTCCTCCCTCCAAACCCTCCCTTGTATCCTTCCTTGCTCTTTCAAAATCATGGCCTCTATTTTTCATTATTCGTTTTTACTTACATACATATGCATACACACACACACACACACACATACACATATATATATATATACATATATTCCTACGTTCATAAATACAACCTATGTAACATTATTATATATATTTTTTTTCGGAGATGAGCATTTGGTATTGGATAACCAATTGGTGTGCTCTTCCCTGGGAGAGACTATATGTCCCCGACTCAGCTGACTATTTCACAAAACAGGATCTCATTACGTCACTCAGACTGACCACTAAATTGCAATCCGCCTACCTCAACATTCCTAGCGCTGGGATGACAGGCATGTGTCACCATACCCAGCCTCTCTGTATTTTCTTGAAGTTCGTTAAGTTTCCAGAAAATCGCTGTTTAGAATTCTTGTCCAAGAGGCCACACATAAACATTACCTCATCATCAGCTTTCTAGCGTCTCACAGTTCCCTGGAAGCTCTTGAGACTTGTTAGTATCTGACAACATCCGTGCACTGAAATATCAGGCCCACACTCCAGTGTCACTGTTTCGCTGTAAGGGTTCCTGGTCTTCCAGGAAATCTAAGGTTGTTTGTTCGGGAGCCTGTGGTCATTGCCACTGTTCCAACACTAGACGGCGCTAGTCCCGGTAACTCCAAAACCAGGGCTGCCGTTCTGTTGGGGAAAGATGGCGTCCCTAGCTTTGGTTTGTTACAAGTCAGCAATTGGTATGCTGCACATGACAGACGGGAGGACTGCCTAAAGAAGGTAATCCAACCTCAAGATCAGCTAAACTCCATCTGAAACAAGGCAGGACCAAACACCTCATCCACAATCACTAGGCTGTGGTCAGGAACAACAGGATTCTACTCAGTCCTGAGCCTCACCACAAAGGATCCAGCCAAAACGGCCAAGTTCTGGGTCCCATCTGGAGCCCTCAGCTTGCTGAGACCTGTGTAAACTAAGCTTCTCTGGCCTGCCTGGTGCTGTGGTCCACCGCTGGCCTGACACCATTGCAGCCATGCGTGGTGATGCCAGCTGGAACACAAGTGCACCTCATGTGACATGCAGGCTTCTGCCCGGGCTCTAGCTGCAGGGAAAGATCTACAGCCCCAGCACTGAGTTTCAGGTCAAAGTGCACCTATTTCGGCCATAAGCCTAAGGTTGAGGATGAATAGTGGAGGCAATCCCCTGGCTAGCAAGATTGGTGCTACATTGTGTCACACCTGAAGCTACAGCTTTTAGAACTGGTATAGCTCTGGTCATAGTTAGCAGTTGTGGAGGTGGGAACCCAATTCCATCGCACCAAGATGAGAGATTCCTGCCTGGCTCTGTGGTGGATCCAGAGACTCTGTAAACAGTAGCCTCGGAGCAAGGGCCGTGGGGTCCACCCAGTAGTGAATTTCACCCTAGTGAGATTGGTAATGGGTCCAAGTCTAAGGCGTTAACTTCCCCTCCCTTCCCAAGAAGAGGCAGCGCTCTCTAGGTCAGCATTTCTCAACCTGTGGGTCGAGACCCCTTTGGGAATCAAATGATCCTTCACAGGGCTCGCTTAAGATCATCAGAAAACATGAATATTTACATTATGACTCATAACAATAGCAAAGTTACAGTTATGAAGTAGCAACAAAAATAATTTTGTGGTTGAGGTCACCACAACATGAGGAACTGTATGAGAGGGTCACAGCATTAGGAATGTTGAGAACCACTGGTCTAGACTGTTTGATTCTTGGATTTGTGGATTTCCCGCCAGCTTTCTCAGCCAACGCTTTTCATTAATACGCTAAAAAGCAGATCCTATCATCTCATCTGGTTTCCTTAACTCTTGTGAAGGTTGTTCATCCATAAATAACTCGGATTGGTGTTTCTGTGTGTAAATAATTCCTGCCTATGGTCTTGCTATGCCCCTTTCAGAGGATTTTTGTAACTAATTCAGTGTTTGTTTTTAAGTAAATTTTTGAAAGAAATCAAACTCAAGCCCTTCCTCCTAGTGTTCCCATCTGGACTCCTTGGGCCTTTTGCTATGTTTTCTTCTGTTTTCTGCTTCTGCCCCCAGGACTGAAAGGCTCCCTCCAGAGGCTGCAGCTGGAATACGTGGACGTGGTCTTTGCAAACCGTCCAGACAGCAACACCCCCATGGAAGGTGAGTAAAGGAATTTAATAACAATAAGAAGCTACAGAATTGCTGGTCCTAGCCTGCAGACTGTTTCTACTCACAGTAAGTAATGAATATTCAAACCGATAAGACAGAATAAAAAAAGCAAAACCTTTCCAATGTCCTTTATCCTCTGCATTTACCCTGAAAGCCGAAAGACCACTTCCTCTCCTCCTCTTCCTCTTCCTTCTTCTAACCTCTTCTACCTTTATTCTTGGTGGCTTTCCTTGGTTGAAAAGTATTCATTTTCTCCAGATTCATTTCACTTTCGTGATTTCATCAACTGAAACAATTACATGAATCAGAAGGGGTTTAGAACACAACCATCCTTTCTGAGGGACTCCTCTGAGGACCTTCCTTTTCTACAGTGACACTAAGTCTGGTTAGCTTCCTGGGTAATAAATGCTGAGTGCCGCTGAGAGCAGAGATTTGACAGGAAGGCTCAAATGAGGCTCTTTTTTGCAGCTTAGTTGTTGATGCTCAGCAAAGCTGTCCAACTGTCACCTTCTGTCAGAAACCAGTTTGTCCCCTGGGAAAACCTTCAGAACACTCCTAAAGTCACATTCCTTCATTGTGCTTGTTTGCCAACCCTGCCTGGGATGGCTGGGAAATAAGATGGCTTGGGACCACAAAATGGAAAAGGCTATTGAGATTTCCAAGCATGTGGATCACAGGGACCTGAGGATAGAGATATTTCTAGATGAACAGAGAGTATTTGGTTGGTTTTGAGGTTTTTGTTGTTGTTAAGTTTTACAACATTTGGACTATCAATTTGTTAACCACTCAAATAGTATAGTCCACATAAAATTACACTTAAAGTAATTTTGTCTTTGATAATTCAAAAAGCTATTCACATTTTTGTAATAAATTCAGTTCTGTGAAGATTTATTCTTGCTGTTGGGTCATAGAAATTAAGGAAAATATAAATGTTTAAAGTTCACAGAAATTTCTCTAGGTTGCATTTTTGACCACACACATAAAAAAAAGTTAGAGACATTTGTCTCTTTTTTTAATCTTTTTTTTATTGCTTTGCCATTTATCTTTTCCAACTACAGAGCAACTGTACACAGATAACTTTATCTATATACACATTGTTTATATATCATACATATGTGTATATATATCTGTCAAAACAAAGATTGTTTGATAAAGCAAATCATAAACTGTATTAGAGATATTTATTTCAAGGATACTATGTGGTCACACAATTCACAAAGACACATTAAAACAGAGCACTAAAGCCATGCAGTCAGCAGAACTACCAAAGAAACCAAAAGGTGGTGGATTCTGAAAGGCTAATTATTTTATACTGGAAGTGCCTGGTGGGTGGTGTCCTCTTCGGAATGGTGTCTTACAACCACATCACGTACACAGGAGAGCAGATAGCTGGGTTTTTGCTGTTTTTTTTTTTTCTTCACCCTTCCTTCATCCTACTTTACCTTTAATTTTAGAGCTATATTATATAGGAAATATAAGCTGCATTATATCTATAAAAGGAGAGCCATATTTCAAGGGTCTCTCAAAGAAAAACCGTAGTTACAGTATATGGATAATACAAGAAGGAAATCCTCCAGCTACGTGATGCTAACAGGTTAAGTGCCTCTTGTATAAACACCAATGATATGCTGAAATTTAGTTAAAAGAAGTTTCCAGGTATTTCTTTAAAGAATAGATTGCTGCTACCTGAGCCCGATAGGGTTTGCAGTGAACGCATTATTATCTAACCTCTCCAGAAACCAGAGAAAACTTCATTTTCCCTAAGATGTTCATATAAAATTCCACAAAGGGAAGTAGGAAGCTCTTTCATAATGAGCCGTGGTCCTGAAGAGTGTTAAATGATGGGTATTTCCCACTTCTGATTAAGTCACAAAGCACAGACTTCTGTAACTGGCTTGGTACCAATCACCCACCTTACTTATACTATCTCTCCCCACCCCAGCCAAGGACCTACCCCAGCCAGCAGGCAGGCCTACAAACCACTGGAGTGAGGCTTATTCTCCGGGAGGGCTTAGTGGAGATGCTCTTCTGGCAGTTCTCATGAGGACTCGTCCCATTCACATGGCTTCTGTGTAGCTTGCTCTAGCTTTCTGACAACGTGTATCTAAACTCATGCAATCGTTTGTAATTTATAATCACTTATATGTAGGTCAAATAGAACGGTCAGAGCTGAATTCTGGTCCTGGCAGCACAGACTTTACCCAAACAGAGGCAAGCACTGTTCTGAGAAATAGAAAGAAAAAGGAAGTAGAGAGTGTAGCAGGAATCTTAACAATTCTTATTAATAAAATCAAACCTGAGGCCAATTACTGGGGTGAATGCTGGTAGATCAGATGCAGAACAAGCCACAGCTATCTCACCTTGCCAATTCCTCAGCTGGTCCTGTTTCCTCAGGCTGGAAGCTTCTGAGTCCTCATCCAAATGGGTCTCAGCTGAACTGTGCTTCTAGAAGCCTGAAAGCTTAACCAGCCAAATGCTTAACCAGGCCAAAATGCTTAACCAGCCAAATGCTTCTAGTTTCTGGTCCTCATGCCTTATATACCTTTCTGCTTTCTACCACCACTCCCTGGGATTAAAGGCTCACTTCTTGGGATTAAAGGCGTTGTCACCATGCCTGGCCGTTTCCAATGTGGCCTTGAACTCACAGAGATCCAGAGGGATTTCTACCTCTGGAGTGCTAGGATTAAAGGTGTGAGAGCCACCATTTTCTAGCCTTTGTATCTAGTGGCTGTTCTGTCTCTGACCCCAGATAAGTTTATTAGGGTGCACAATATTTTGGGGAACACAATACCACCACAAGAGAGACAAGGACTGCCAGGTGGACTGGGGACATTAGCTCCTGAAATCCAGAGATGGGGATACACCAAAATTGCTTCTAGAGTCTATGTTAAGATTCATGCTGGAGAGCTGGGCGGTGGTGGCACACACCTTTAATTACAGCACTCAGGAGGCACAGTCGGGCAGATCTCTGTGAGTTCGAGTCCAGCCTGGTCTACAGAGTGAGTTCCAGGACAGACACCAAAACTACACAGAGAAACCCTGTCTCGAAAAACCAAACAAACAAACAAAAAAACCAACCAAACAAAAAAGACTCATGTTGATAATGAGTGTTTAAGTCCTGTGCATGTGCAAAACTAGAAGTCGTACATACACAATGGAGTCTACTTGGAGGATGACTAGTTTCTTAAAACAGTGCCCAAGAGACAGGTTGTGTATTACCAAAACTACCCTTTGAGACCCTTCACGGACTGACAGTCAGTGTAACTCTACAGCCTTTGTCCAACTCCTCTAGACAAAATGGCAAAAACATCTTCGGATATTCACCCAGCCAAATTCTTTAAATAATGGCGGCGGGGGGGGGGGGGGCATCTTTAATATTATTCACATGCTTTTATTGTCTCCGTACATCACAACTTAGTTGAATCCATTTCTATTTGCTTAAGATGTACAACATTAATTACTAAGCAGATATTGTTTAAATGCATATGAATCAAAACTCCAGGGCCTTAGCATTTGTAGATCTTCATTCACTTAACCATCCCTTTCCAAATCTATAGAGTTGGCACATTTCTTTTCAACTGTAGAGGCCAAAGCATTTCACCACTGAGGCAGCCCAGCCAGGGCACCACTAGCCTTCACCATTGCTGATTACCCAAGGAAATGTAATAAAACAATCAACAGGGAACACTGGACACAAACTATTCGAATGTCAAGATCATGTGTGTGCCCACTTTGGGTATCTCTAAGCCACATTTTTAAATAACTTCCATTTAAATCTGATTAAAATGCCATCCCCATTTATGTGATCTGTAGCATGAATCAGTGTTAATTGGGGGCGTCTCTAAAATAAACCAAGATGAGTTTCGGCCAATTTCTGCATATCAAACTGCAACCAATTGAGCCAGAAAAAGATCAGTCTTTGCACCTTCTTTGCCATATATGGGCATCGTGTATCCCGTGAGTCATTGCTACCCATCCCTCCTTCCATTCTTGCCAAAAAATCAAAAGACAAAAAGCAAGTCCTGTCGAGAGAATGGTGGTGAATTCCAAGTGTGCAGTCGGTGGAGAAAACTGGAAGGCGTTACATTTGCAATCTGCCACCTGATGGAATACAATTAGACATTTTGTGGTGATGGGAAGATGTGACAGCAGAGGGGAGCTTGTGTGCCGTTCCTTCCGTCCTTCTCATTATTTTTCATGGTTCACCTAGTAGTAAGGCATCTTTCCTTCACAGCAGCTGCCACGCCATCTGTCTCCGCTATACTATCTGGCAATGGTGGCATGTTTTCCAATCGTAGGAAAAAATTCAGTCCCATATCCCATGTCTCCCTTCTTATAACAATGTCTCCGGAGCTCCTAGTAGAATCACTGAGAGTTCCTTGTCTCTATGAAACTCAAACTGCTCATTCTTTCACTTCGTAAGTCAGTATGCATTTCAGATTCTTCTCTTGAGCTCACTATAGGAGAAGGTTCAAGGCAACTTAAGTCACACTGCCCATGGACTGGCAGAGACGCTGTGTCCCATGCTAGGAGGGTTTGGGCTTGTTTTTCTGCTGTTGTCAAATGCAGGGTAATTATCCGGGAAGAAAGCCATTGAGTACCACTATAGTTGTGAAATGGAGATAGCTGTGAAGTGTGGACCACTTGTGAATAATAGCAAAAGAAGAAGCCCTTTAATATATAGACTTTTAAAATCTGACAGAATATGATGATTTTTCAACTTAAATTACGTTTTAATAAAAACTTAATTTAAAAACAGGCTTGAAATCAAGTCCTTTCATTTAGAACTCATTGCCAAAACTAATCTCCTAGAATTCCTGCATCATTGAATATTATGTCTATACTAATTACTGTTCACACTGTTCATGTTCTCCTTCTTGCGGGCTAGTTCAGGCATAAAGCAACCCAGATGTCTTTATTTCAAATAAGAGTGGGAAGACCAAAGTTAGTCACATTGATTCCCACAGTATTAATCAAGCAGCAAGTTCTGTAAATATTAATTTCTTTATAAGTCATGTTTTTCACTGTTGCTACATTCAAACAGCAATCTATGGATATTTGGGCATCTAGGATATCCCTGACAACTCAGAAAACAAGAGACCACAGAAAACATTTCAACAGCCTAAATTGTCAATATTTTATCAGTTCTAAAGTACTGGACCCAGGTAGTTTATCTTCCAAAGTAAAGGTTTTGGAACAAAAACTTAACCACCTGAAATTGATATATGTCACTTAGCTACAATTGATCAGTGCATCTGGCTTTAACTTTCATTATCACCTCTGATGGGTGCCCCCACCTTGTCCCCAAAATTATAATAACAGCAAGAAGAAACCTTCGGCAAGCTATATGCTGATGCTGTCCCAGAAAGATATAAAGCAAGACACTTATGCAATTTAAATTATTTATTAAACACACTAAAAAAATTAAAATAAACAGATGGGTTTCATCACAATAGTATTTTAACTACACATACCACAAAATTATTATTTCAACATGTAGTCATTTTTAAAATGTGAAAATTTACCCTACACATTTCAAACACTCAAGAGCTGCATGTGGGAGAAAACTACCCTGGATGACCAGAGGCAAAAACTCTTCCCACTCCAACAGAAGCCTGAGGGATCAGTCCCCTTTGTGTGGCTCTGACTACAGTGCCCAGCAGAAACAACTCAGGCTGTTCTGAGAGATTTCTAAGAGAAATTTCAGCCCATCATCACAGGAAAGGAATTGCAGGAGCATGCAGCAGAGGCTCTGCTCTCTCCGACATCCCAGGAACCGAGACAGGCCAGACCTGGGAGCCAGGCTGTAAGCTTTCAAGAATGCCCCTAGTGACATCTGGCAGACAGGCTCAGTTTCTCAAAGGTTCCACACCCTCCCCCATCATTGCCATCAGTTGGGTACAAGTGTTCAAAATATAAGCCTGTGGGAATTATTTTAGATTCTGCCCCTGACCCCCAGAGGCTCACATCTTACAAAAGCATTTAGCCCAGCTTCAAGGAGCCCCCAAGTCTTAACTGTCCCACTTCTGTTTAGAAGTCCAAAATCCCAAGATTCTACTGATTCTTTTTTGTTATTGTTGTTGTTGTTTTTTGTTTGTTTGTTTGTTTTGTTTTGTTTTTTTGAGACAGAGTTTCTCCATGTAGTTGTGGTGCCTGTCCTGGAACTTGCTCTGTAGCCCAGGCTGGCCTCGAACTCACAGAGATCCACCTGGCTCTGCCTCCCAAGTGCTGGGATCAAAGGTGTGAGCCACCGCTGCCCGATTCTACTGACTCTTAAGACAATCTCTTATCTGTGAGTCCCTGTGAAAATAAACTCAATGGCACACTTCCTATGTGCAATGGCACAGAGTAGACATCCCACCACAAAAGGTAGGGCACGGGAAACGCGAGGAAAAACTGACCAGAGCAAGATCAAAACCCAGGAGGGAAACGTGAAACCCTACCGCTCCATGTCTAGCACTCGGGGCACACGGCATCGTCTGAGCTCCAGTGCACTGGAGCAGCCCACCTCTTGTTGCCTGTAACACACATTCTCTCCCTCCTGAGCTGGCTCCATTCATTCACGACAGACTTCCTCAGCAGACATCCCATACCTCCTGGGGTCTCTGACTCAACTTGCTTTACACTCCCAGCTTCCTGCACAGCCTACTCAGGGGCTCCCTATGGGGAATCCAATCCCCTCGCCCACCCCCCCCTCCCCCCCCCCCCACACACACACACACACTCACACTGCCTGGCTTTTACTTGCAATTCTTGTGTTCTGTGTGCCCGAAAAGCCAATATCATGTGGATGATGCCAAGTTCTGCTTGAGTCTGAGACGTGAGCAGGCCCCCTTAGACCATGGCGGCCCGGGGCTTATGGTAGTTTGATGCTGGGTGTAGAAAAAAAACGCTTCCCTGTTTCCAGCAAGGCACCCTGGCTACTCTCTCTTTCCAGGCTTCCTTTCAAATTAAGTCTTTCAGATAAGTTTGCATTTTTACATCCCAGAGGCTTCAATGGATGAGATCTTTCCCACAAGACATCCTTCTATTTCCTCTGTGCAAAATGTTTTGCTTTTGTTAGTGATACTAATTTCCTAACAGTTATGGCCCCTTTGCCTCTATTTGATTTGTCTGCAACTTTGAATACACATATGTCAAATTGTACATTTTCAGGCCCAATTAAATCTTTTCCACTTCCTTCTGTTCTGCTTTTGTTCCTGACTCTGGCTGTGAACCTGGCTCACGGCAGCCAGCAATAACGATACTACGGCATGATTGTTGCTCTGTCTTGAAATTCCCTCCACCAAATAAATATGTCCATTACTTTTGAACCCAGCCTGACAGAATAGTAACTGAAGCTGAAAAAGAGAAGCAGCAATGGAGAGAGGTGGAGTTCACTCCAAGGTGTTTCACTCTGTGGTCTGTGATGGGTCTCCTCATCGGAGCGGTATTTCAGCCAGGAAGACAAAGCGGAAGAGATGATTTCAAATCCAGGCTTTGTCCACAGTCACACAACACAGGCTACCGTCCCTAGTCAGGCTCAGTTCCTCACTTGAAAGTAAAAATGCATAAAACGCAAAGCACCGTGGGAATGGGTTAACAGTGAGGGTTTACCACCTCCCTCACATCAAGGGCAAAGAAGCATAAGCCTTACTTGTGGAGTGCACCATAGAATGTGCACACACGTAACTCAGAGGTAACTATAGGAGACGTCCGAGGCCTGGAAATTACAATGTAATAATAACCTAACAAAGGCCAAGCTACTGGGCTAACCAGGGTCTGTGAGGTCATGAAAGGACCAAGCCAGAGGTGGTAATATAATTATCTCAGATGTTGTTTGTTTTCTCCTTGGAATATTGTCCTGCATTAACTTAATCACAGATTTTCCAGGCTTCAGTCTAAAAGCTGGTCTTGTGCTGACAGCTATTTTCAAAGCTATCTCCAAAAAACCACAGAAGACCAGCTCATTCTTAGTTGACATTTGCTGAACACCTACCATGTGTCAAGCACTTTCTGGGCACCTGGGAGAACTGGGAGTGAATAAATCTGACAAAAATACTGCCCTTGTAATACTCTCGCTTGCTGTGCAGACAGATAATAACTGAGCCGGTTACATTAGGGTTGGAGAGATGGCTCCATGGGGAAGAGGCCCTGTCACACAGGCACAAGGACCTGAGTTCCAATCCCAGCAACCACATAAAAGGCAGCTATGGCCGTACATGCCTGTAACTCTGGGATCTTGAGGAGTGGAGACCGGCAGATCCCAGGAGCTGGCCATCCTGATCAAATTGATGAGGTTCATGTCCAGTGAGAGGGAACAACAGGGGAGAAGGACAGAACAGGACACCAGACGCCCTCCTCTGGCCTCTACATTGACCTCACACACATACATATGCACACTTTCATACACCATACATTTGTAAAGAAATAAATGAATAGAATGCGTGAATCACATAACTTATCAAATCAATTAAAATATAGCACAAGAAGAAACAGAGACCCGACAGAGATGGCTAAAACAATTAGGACTGAAACATGTGGAAAGACCCAGATGCCCAAATCTTAGGGTACTCAGAGGTCCTGGGGTCCATTCTTCCTCTGCCTCCTTGGCCTTCCCCAGAGTGATGTTGTTATAGGGATGAGATATGAGAGCTGAACAATAGCACTCAGAGGAAAGTACCTGGGTCGGTGGAAACACACAGGGACACGTCAGCTGGCCAGTAGCTGCAGTTCACCAATTCCCTAGATGCACACCTAAGGACCGTTCACATGTCTTATGCAATGCATGTTCAAGGCGAGAGTGAAGACCACCAGTCGGCAGCTAACTGAAGAACCTGTTAAGTCATCATGTGTTTCACTTGTAATCAGATTTCAAAAACACACTTGGGAGACTAGAGAGACAGCTCAGTGGGTCACTTGCTGCTCTTACAGAGGACACAGGTTCAGTTCCCGGCACTCACATGGTGGCTTTCAACCATCAATCACTCCAGCTCCAGGGGACCTGGTGTACTCCTCTGGTCTCTGTGAATACCAGGGACACAGGTGGTGCACATACATATATGCAGGCAAAACACTCGTGTACATAAATAATTCATTTTAAAAAATAAAACACATGGAGAGATGTTATGAATATCCCATATCCCCATTCTTTCCTTTCTATGTCTTGACTACTATCACATAGTAGTTACTAATTTTAAGGGACCTCAGAGTCGGCACAGAAGACACCCAGACACACACCAAATTCTCAGCACAAAGGGGGTTTATTTACCCCTCCCTAGAGGGAGGGGGAGAGGCTACCTCTGGATAGGGCAGAGACAGAGACAGACACTCTGCAGTAGTGATTTTTAAAGATAAAGCGGGGGAGGCATGCTAGGATGAGTTGGTAAGTCCCAATTGAACATGTTAGCCAGTGCAGCCAAATAATAAATTTTAATTGCTGGACTTTGGTGTTTTGATTGCTGGACCTTGGAGTTTTAGCCAGGCATAAGGACATGGCCAAATAAGGGAATATGCCTTGGGAGCTAGCTTTAGGGATGTAATCTAACCATTTAGCAAGGGGAGAACAGGAGAAGGGTAAGACCCTCCGGCACCGAGTTTGCAATGTTTGAGCCTGTTGGAGAACCCGTCACTAATCCTGGTTTGTAAATTCTGTCTATGTCTCACAAGCTGCTTGCTTTCCACCTGGTATCATTTATTTCCTTGTTTGTTTTTCTTCCTGGAGAGCATGCAGCAAGGTCAGAGTACAGAGTTCACACTCTAATAGGCTGGCATTTCAGAGTCTGGTGAAAAGTGCCATGATGAGAGGCCCAAAAGTTCTGTACGTGCATCACAAGTTTGTACCTTTCAGAACCAGAGCCCTGGCTAACACTGTTTGTCCAGATCTATGGACTGAGAAAGGAGCTTTAGAAGAATTACAGGATGCTGAAGAGTTAAGGTTGCCAAAGCTGAAGGATATATGTGAGGAGGAAGCTGACTGTAAAGAAAACTACTTCCTAAAATCCGGTTCTTAATCATACAGTGCAGTGGCTGGAAGGTGGATTCCTAATGTCATTCTATAAACTCTTAGTGGGACTGGATAGTCTTGAGAAAGGACATGAGAATACTCTATACAACTTAGCAACTTCTTATGTTTTCTCTCCCATTTCTACCTCCCTTATCTCTTCATCTTTATTCAGGTGTAAAAATAGAGTGAGTCATCCCCTACTAGTATATTCAGAAAGAGAAATAAGGAGGGCCGCATGTCTTCTCTAGTTTGTGGACCTCACCTGGTTTACATGTTGGTGTTTTTGCTTTTGTTTTTTCCCCTCCCCTTTTCTCCTTAAACTGTTTTCCATTACAAAGATGGAGAGAGAGAAGCAGGGTGGAGAGAGACTATGAGAGATTGTTTCTGCTCACCCCAGCTGTCAGGTGAAGACAGAGCTGCTTAGTATTCTATCAGTGACTCATGAGCACATCCTCTGTGGGATGTCAGTTCCCTGAAAGACATCTAGAGATGTGACAGGAGTTAGCTCAATATTCTGAGGACATGTTGACTCACTCTCAGGAGAATCCATTTCCATAGGTTCCTCCCTGCACCCATGCATATCTGCAGAGGCATGCATAGAACTAGAGACTAACATCACCCACGCTGGTGCTCTAGGCTGCACGGTGGGGCCACAGAACTTAGCAGGTCATTACTGAGTGGCATTGCCTCTAAGGGTTCCACAGCATGCATGCTTAATGGGGTGAGCACCATTAAGGTGCTCCTGCACAGTCCCTAATCTGTAATTCTCACACAGTGGCCATGGGATTAGCAAATATCTCACAGTGCCTTTCTTATTTTCTGCACAAAAAGAATAGGGAGTGAGTTGTTTTGTTAAAGACCTAGATGTTTACAGGTGTACTGAGAAGATACAATGAGAGGACTTAGGTGCTCCATGTGGATTTGGATGAGCTGCTTAGACCAATTCCTCCAATTCCCATTTATAAATAGGAAGAATGGAAAAATCACATTCTCTTCCAAACATTGTTGTGAAGAATTGTGTTCGTTTAAATGGAATTGTCCTATGAACTGTAATATCCAATATAAATATTTCAAGGTGTTTATTGTTACATATGCTTATGTTTTTAAGATTTTACATGCATAAGATGAAGTTAGAGTTTCAGCTAGGTCCGAAGAGACAATCGAAATATCAGAACATGGTGGCAACAGTTTATTCAGTTTAAGTGAACCTTGCAGGGTGAAGCCTGGCAGGCATTCCCCACTGTGGTGCCATTTCTTTGACTTTTAGTCAAAGCCTCTGTGTGACTCTGTGTGAAGAGCTGAGACCCCACAGCCTTACTGCTGACATCAGCTGTAGTGGAGCTGAGAGATGGTGACATCCTGACTCCATTTACAACATTCTCACAGGAAAAGGTTGAGAGCTGGTTCCATGATTGTTTTTCTTCCTCCAAATTTTAAAAATTACAGAGAAGTTGAAAGCATGAACACTTGATATACTTCTTCTACATGGATCAAGCTGCTATGGCTCTGCCTGCTCTTGCTCACTGTGAACATTTCACCCATGAACACTTTCTCCGGTATCTCGGAGTCATCACAAATGACATGGGACATTGGCACAGTCGTCATACACAAGGAATTTCGATATACCCCCTCAATCTAGCACTCTAGGCATGTTCCTACTTCCTCCAGTGTCCTTTAAGGGGTGTGTTTGTATTGTTTTTTGTTTGTATTGTCTTGTTTTTTTTTTTCTTTCTTGAGAAGGAAGTGGGACAATTTGACTGAAAATCCCACAGTGAGTGAGACCGAGGGATGCTGCTGAGTGTACAGCACTTGGCTAGCACCCATGAGACCCTGGTTTCAATCCCCGGCACTAAAGAAGGAGAGAGGAGAAAAATAAAGATTCCTACAGTGTTGTGTAGGATGTCTTGTTATGACTATTCAACCTCTTTTCAGCTAAAATGATTTCTCTACCATTTTCTCTTTAGTGACCTTGACCACACAAACAAAATGCCCTGGGAGTTGTATTGGAGAATGTCTCCCAACCTCAGTCTGTCTAACCCCTTCTCATGATTAGGTTGAGCTAAGTGCCTTTGGTAAGGACTCTTCACAGGTGTTCCCCGGTGTCTCTCTCCAAGGGTCGAGAAGGGTCTCCACGTCCCACTATTATTCAGTTTAAGTGAACCTTGCAGGGTGAAGCCTGGCAGGCATTCCCCACTGTGGTGCCATTTCTTTGACTTTTAGTCAAAGCCTCTGTGTGACTCTGTGTGAAGAGCTGAGACCCCACAGCCTTACTGCTGACATCAGCTGTAGTGGAGCTGAGAGATGGTGACATCCTGACTCCATTTACAACTGAAATTATTCTATAAAAGGGTCTTTCCTTTTTCCTGCTCTCCACTCAGTTCCAGGAATCTGGAGGTCACTCTACCATAAGAATGTGGAGCTTAAGAGAGCAGGGAAGAGAAGGGATCCAGTTGAGAAAGGTAAATCTGAAGAAACCCCCATGCTGTGAGCTCCATCCACCCCAGCAGGGAGGAGGCAAGGCTGCCCTTCACAACCCTGGCTGAGGTGGGAAATTTCAGGGCCCTTGAGTTTTCAATGTAACTTTTATGTCTGAGGAGCGCGGTGACCTGGGACCTGACTTTTGTCTGGAAAATCTAGAAGTGGAGTGTTGGGCCATCTGCCTTGATGGCCCAGCTAGCTAAGTGCTGCCTCCTGGGGATGACAGACTGCCTCTTAGAGGGTGTCTAGAATTGGGGCCAGGGATGGGGAGGGGTACAGAAAGTAGAGAAATAAAGAAGTACTCACCATACCCCAAGCTACTCTCGCCTTCTTCTGGGTTGTACAGGCTCCAGGTGGGGAGAGGGAGAAGAATTCTAACTTAGAGTGTTAATTAAACCTATAAAGGATATGTTTAGTGCTTAAAATTATCTTCAGAATGCCTAAGGGTAGGCAGAAAAACTCTGGGACAAGTGTGGGATTTCACTAGGGCCAAGGGAATAAAGGACCAACAGGCAATGCAAAAATAAGACCAAATGATTACATTACCAGTCATATTCCCCCCACATACTCTGTGTTTGTTTTTTTTTTTTCAAGACAGGGTTTCTCTGTGTAGCTTTGCGCCTTTCTTGGAGCTCACTTGGTAGCCCAGGCTGGCCTCGAACTCACAGAGATCCGCCTGCCTCTGCCTCCCGAGTGCTGGGATTAAAGGCGTGCGCCACCAACACCCAGCTACTCTGTGTTTTAATACCTAATCTTAAAACTGTCTGACTTAAATTCCACATGTAAAAAAAAAAAAAAACCGTCCATTACTTCTAGAAAACATTCATAATAAAATACCATTATATCCTAGATGACTAGAGTGTAGAAATATGCTTGTGTCTTAAGATTCAAACCTCCACAAATTACAAAATTGGGTATTTGGCCATCTTTGCAGTGTTTACACATTACAGGTGGGCATTCCTCATACATATCATTATACCCACAAACCCTCCTCAGGAATCTGAAGACATCTAAAAGCGTCACTTCTGCTCTGGGGAGTAACCGTCAGTATTCAAGGCCTGGAAAACATATGCCACAAAAGCTTCAGCTCTGCAATCTGAAACATGCCCATCCTGTCTAATGGATCTCCATGCTAAGTTTTTATTTCAGAAAAGAAATCATGAGGCTAACTGGCTTTGACTGACCCAATCATACAAAAGTAATAAAAACTAAACAAGAACATCTTTTTTAACTTAACGTTTAAAAATCCAAATACAGTCCATATATTACTTATAACAGAATGTTATAAGTGAGCTTTAAGGGCCAGCGGATGGGAGGGTTTGTGCAGAGCAGTAGCAAGAGAAAGAACGTGTCACCAACATTGTCATTTACTGGGATAAATGAAACATATTACATCATTGGCTTTGAAACTGAAAGCATTGTTACAGAACAAACCCAATTTCCAACCAGAAATGAGTGTTTTTATATAATGAGACAAAGAAAACACCATCTGACAAGAATTCACATAAAACAAAACAGAAGGGAAATTGGAAATATTAAAACCAAGACCATCTTAAGAAAAGAAGGATGCAATTCTGTTTCTCCACCACATTTCCCTACTCCCTGCCTGAGAAAAACCAAACTGTCAAGATCTTTTCTCAACACACCAAAGGATACATTTTAAATGTCACCACATGAAACTCAGGGCAGCCCAAACAAGAACATGGGAGATTACAGCACCCATGTCCAAAGCTGGTTCTCTCTCTTGTTCACACTCAACTACTGTTTATTATATGCCCACTACATACCACAGCATGCATAGGCTGTTCTAAACAGAAGAAAGACACACCCCTGTGGGACACATTTAACCTAGGAGAGGAGGTAAGAACCAACAGAATGACAGTAAAAAAGTTTAACAAGTAGACAATTAGAGGAGGGGAAATGCTAAGGGGGAGAGAAAGCAAGCAGGTCATGAGGAACAGAGATGCTCATAAAGCTGCCAATGAGCACAGGGAGATGAGGTTTGAGTATGACCTGAGGGGTCATGTGACTGACTAGGAGAGGGATAAAGAGATTGTTTCTTCTGGAGAAAGTGTGAAGGCCCTGGGATGAGAGCTGCCTGTCTTGCTTGGGGACAGTAGTGCAGCAGAATGAAGTGTGACAGGGTAGAAGATGAGAGAGGTGGTGGGGCCAGGTCCTGGGGCCCTCTGAGTTTTCAATCAAGAAGTGATGTGCGTTGGGTTGCATTTCAAAAGGATCCCTCAGCCTGAATGTGAATAGATTATTGGGGCAAATGTTCCAGTGAGGAAGTATCTTAAGAACGGGCCACCACAATCTAGGTGAGATGACAAGGTCACGTGAGAGTGCTGTCCAGTGAAGTGCAAAGGTGGTCTGAGCTGGGACCATATTGAAATAAGATGGGTTATTTATGGATATGACAGAAAGAATAGAACAGTGGATGACTCCATGTTTTAGGCTTGAATCACTGGAAGGATAGAGATGCTCTGAAGTTTTGATGTAAACTTTAGGTGGTTCTCAACCTTCCTAATGCTGGGATCCTATAATACAATCATGCTGTGGTGACTCCCCAAAATAAAATTATTTTCATTGCTACTTCATACTGTAGTTTTGCTACTGTTATGAATTGTAATATAGTTTTAGAGACAGAGGTTTACCAAAGGGCTTGTGACCCACAGAGAACCACTTCTCTAAACAGGTGTAGCCAAAATGATAGGGAAGGTTTGGGTTTATCATCTTGAGTTTGAGATGTTCATTAGATAGCCAAATAGAGATGCTAAAGAAATAGCTGGACACTGAATCTGAAACTCAAGAGCTAGGCCTAACATGGAAAGACATAGACTTGGGAGTTGTCTGCATATGAATGGTGTTTAAAATCTTAAGAACTGATAAAATCATATACACAGTAAAATAAACAGAAAGAAAGAACTGAGACTAAGTCCTAAAGTTCTCCAACATTTGTTAGTTTGGAGGAAGAGTGTAGTAACCTAAGAAGGAGATAAAGAAAGCCCCTCAAGAAAGAAAAAGATCTGGCTGGGCGGTGGTGGCACACGCCTTTAATCTCAGCACTTGGGAGGCAGAGGCAGGCGGATCTTTGTGAGTTCAAGGCCAGCCTGGTCTACAGAGTGAGATCCAGGACAGGCGCAAAGCTACACAGAGAAACCCTGTCTGGAAAAACCAGAGAGAGAGAGAGAGAGAGAGAGAGAAACAAAGAAACAAAGAAACAAAGAAAAAGATCAGCACATCAAATGCTTCTTAAAGATCAGGTGAGATGAACCCAGAATCGTCTACCAGAATTAGCAGTGTGGAGGTCAGTAACTCACATGGCAAGTGAAAGGGGGAGATTAAGTAAGAGCCTCTCAATATTTACTTATGGTTTTCTTATTTGTGAAAAGAACTGTGAGAGAACTTCTGGATTCAGAATACCAAAGTGAATGTCTACTCATCATCCTAAAATGAAAGATCATTCAGTAAACAGAAAAGGAACAGAAAGAGAAGGTTCACTTGAAAATAGCAGACATTTGAAAACCTGGAGCAATATATATTAAAGTAGAAAAGGAGTGAGTTTAGTTGATTGGTTGATTGGTTGGATTTTGGTTGGTTGATTGGTTGGTTGGCTAGTTGGTTGGTTTGTTGGCTGGCTGGCAGGTTGGTTGGGTGGATGGTTGGTTGGTTGGTTAGTTGGTTGGTTGGCTAGTTGGCTGGCAGGTTAGGTTGGTTAGGTGGTTGGTGGTTGGTTGGTTAGCTGGTTAGTTGGTTGGCTGGCTGGCAAGTTGGTTAGGTGGTTGGTTGATTGGTTGGTGATTGGTTGGTTGGCTGGCTGGCAAGTTGGTTAGGTGGTTAGTTGATTTGTTGGTGGTTGGTCAGCTGGTTGGTTGGCTGACAGGCTAACAGGTTGGTTGGTTGGTTAGTTGGTTGGTTGGCTGGCTGGCTGGCAGGTTGGTTAGGTGGTTGGTTGGGTGGTTGGTGGTTGGTTGGTTAGCTGGTTGGTTGGCTGGCAGGCTAGCAGGTTGGTTGGGTAGTTGGTAGTTGGTTGGTTAACTGGTTGGTTGGTTGGCTGACTGGCAGGTTGGTTGGTGGTTGGAGTGCCTACAGGAGAGAAACTAAATGAAATGCATGATACAATGCTTAAGGTACTAAGGGCACCAATTCTTCAGAAGATGTCATTGACTAGAGAAAAGATAGAATAAGAGGATAAAGACCTGTTAAAGTTTCTTGTCTCCAAGTTTATAGTTAAGGTCCTGCCTTTCCCCTCCAGTGAATGAAGCAGGAGGTCCACTAACTGGAAATACATACATACATACATACATACATACATACATATATATATGCTTGGGCAGCCCTATTTCTATGGCCTGGCATTTGTAACCTTGTGTCCTCCATCTTAGGCTGTCTCTATTTGCTGCCTACAGCTTCCCTGTGCAGATACTCCCCACTCCTTACATCTCCACTCCTGGGGTTTCCAGTGCAACTTAGGTTTCTCACTCACAGCTTCCTGCATTACCCCACAGGGCCTCCCTAAAAGGAATCCATCTCTGCTGCACACTGGCCTCATAGGCTCTCCTCCAGGTTACCTAAGGATGCACCACAGCATAACTGTTCTAAGTACCTGTAAAACCAACACCACATGCCCAACATCAAGATCTGCAAACAGTCAGTCCCCCTTGGACCATTGCCTTGGTAGCTTCTGAATCCTTGGGCAACTGAACCCAGGAAAACACTTCCCTAGGCAACAACATGCAAGCAGGGTGCCTTGGTAGCTCTCTTTTCTCTCTTGGAAGCTTACAACCTCAGCTGGGGAGGGACTGGCTGATTTACTATTGTCCCAGTGAAAAGTGCTTTTTTTTTTTTTAATACAGTATCTTTTCTTTATTCTTCGACAGTTTTGTGCACCCCAAACTCCCCTCTCCCACTTTCCCCAGGAGCCCCCAAAACATCTCTTCCCCCTGCTTCTTTTTAATAATTTACTCATTTTCCTTGTCTCCCAGTTCCCTCATGTATAAAACAACAATAATGGCCTATTTGAAAAAATTGTCCTAAAGAATTGATTCTTTCATACGTACAAAGTATTTCAAACATTGCCAGGAACATCCTAAGTGCTATGTAAGTGTGAACTATTATTTTTAACACCCTGGGTGACAGAAGATCCTTAACATTAACGCAAAGCAGCTTCATAAATCTGGAATAAAAATCTGCACACATTCAGGACATAAAAGACTCGGTCAAACTAGTTCCTGTACCTAATTAGAAATGTTTCCTTTGAGGGACAATGTATCACACCTCTTCTGTCACCGACACATTCCTGTGGCCCTCTGCCTCAAGAGTAGGCATGCATTTCCCCCGAAGTGCAAGGAAGTGTTTGTGTGCGTCACAAGTGAGTGCAAGAACAGGGGAGCTGAACAAACCAGAGGAAGCATGAGACATTCTTCCTGTGTCAGTCTTACTCAAGATTTATGAAGGAAACCATTATCATTTTCAATCATTATTACGATATGCAATAGAAAGCTTGCACACATTTGTCATAAAGCCAAAGCTGTCTAATGTAGCCTGTGTTTGTGGCCACTTTCATGGATTATGGAAAGGAAGCACCGTCTTATCATTGAAAACCCTCACTATCCCCCCTTAGCAGAGAATTCTAAGAGAAAATGAGGGAAACTGACGTCTTTGAGTGAAGGGTGGAGAAGAACCTCACAAATGGGAAGGAAAGCCCCAGAGAAAGACTCAGCAGAAGCAGACATTACTGAGAGTGGTGAAATAGGGAAAGGAACAGAGCACAGGGCACTCCAGGACAGACCACTGAGACCACGTACGTCAGTCATCTTTTTCATCACAGAAAACCTGAAACAATTCAGAGAAGCTTGGTTTGGGCTTGTGGTTCCCATCATGTCAGAAGGACATGGAAGAAGAAAGCTGTTTGCCTTGTGGTAGCCAGAAGGAGGTGAGGGAATCCACAGAAAACCAAGATCTTAATCCCTCAAAGAATGGTGAGCTGCTTCTTCCAACCAGCCTCACCTTCCACAGTTCACCGATTTAAAATCTGAATCCACAGTCGAACTAATCCATTCCCAAAGCCCCACCTCTCTCTGCTTCAGGGACCAAAGCCACTGATACATGAACCTTCTGTTCACTTCATACACAAACTGTAACAAGAAGTCAGTCTTCTAACAGCTTCTGCAGCACAAGCTGCCCAGCCACCCTGGGGGCAGCCTCATGTTTTAACAGATACAGCTGTGCGTGCTTTGGTAAAAGCAGCACATGGTTAGCGACGCTCTTCGCCAGGTAGTGTAGTTGATGAAAGGCTGCGAAAATTACTTTACTCCACCACATTCAAGTTTAAAAGTCTCCTTTTGGTTACCGGATACCTGACAGATGTAGATGAGCACGAGAGAGCCAAGATGCATTAGGGGCTGCCTGGAGCTGCCTGGGATGTAAGAGGAGATGGTTTTAATGTCATTAAGATTAAGATAGCTTCCCTTCCAGACATCTCCCGTGACAGGACCAAAGACACAGCTAGCTCAGACTATTAAAAGGGCAATAAAGACGGCTTCCTCTGGATCATTAAACTGGATTTGCCGGTAGACAATTTCATTAGGGTCGATACTTTTTTCTAGCCTGATCAATCTCTGCCACGTTGCTTGCTTTATCATTTCATCCACAAGACAGCATGCCTTTGAAAATATTGTTCAAAGCCTGTCCCCAGAAGCAGCTACACAGACAGTCGCAGAATAAAAGGCTCCAGACAGGACAACAGAATAAGAAGCTACGTGTCAAGGTTCTGCATCCATCTGTCTGACCAGTGAGGATGACATTCATATAACTTAAAACATCGGAAATGAGAGCCTTGCATCAGTTAGCTGTAACGAAATGGCAGGTGCCCCCAATTACAAAAATAGCTGTTCCACTGGTAACGGGCACAGACACAGTAGGTGCCGTGTAGGACTGATGGAGCTGGCTAAATTTAAATTTTAGTAGCTCAATGAAAGTTTGGAAAACGAGTCTTTAGCAAGTATTTTGCCCAACAGATTTCTTTTGACATGCCCAAAGGCTTGTTTCTTCAGTCAAGTCAGATATTGTTGCCACTCCATACGTTTCAAAGAATATAATCAAAAGAGCGGGTATGAAACACAAATGTGAGTGAAAAGGGGAAAGATGTGTTGCTTCATTTCTCTGAGCGTGGAGGTTCAAGGGAAATTTCAAAACTAACGTAAATGAGCCTTCATCCTTCCGTGCCTTGAGTTCTTCAAACACAAAACGACACTGTGGCTATATCCCACCTGCTGTGTCTCTGTCCCTGGGGAAATGTGGAGAGACATCTACTCACCCCAGATAAGTCACTGATGGCCGTGAACAAAGAGATTACTCCACTCAAGTCTAGCTTGCTGAACCAACAAGTTTACTGGATTAGTAACAGGAACACGGGTAATGGTTTCCTCGTAGGAGCATCGTTTATTCAAAAGCTGCTGAAACACAGGAAAGTACACCCCATCACAAGTGACGACCCATGAAAGCTACATCCCCGGAATTCTCTTCTCAACTTGCAGGCAACTCTGCTGATGAGTCTCCTCGTCCCCAGCAACCCTTTGCTACTTACATAACCTTGGGATGGGATCTCACCAGTATTGTAACTACTGGGGCTTCCTAAGTCATACACGTTTCATGAACTTCCTGAGCTTTGTAAGTTTGCTTAGCTGCTAGTCTCCTGAGTTTCCCTCCTCCCCCCTGGGGGGAATATTTTGATTCAGAGGAAATACCTTCAAAGCACCATCTCACAGAACTACAGTAAAAACATAAGTGTAATAATATTGGAAAAGCTCCCAGCACATAGGCTAACACATAGCAGACAAGCAATAAAGTCAGCTCCTTCCCTGTTCCTCTGATGCCCCGTGACCTAGGTACCCATCTGCTTGGAGTGCCCGACAATACCCAATCTAATACTCATGGAAATTGTTGGTTATCTATGGTCTAGCCACATTGTCTCCTTGGGTGCACAGATTTTCATGCAGGTTATGCCCTTTTCCTGAGACTGACCCCCTGGAAGCCTGGCCTCCTCTTCCTTGACTGGTTGCCAGCTGCAGAACAGTTCTAGGTTATAAGCCAGTCTTCCTGTCACTCCCCTTTGTCCAGGTCATTGGTTCATATCACTGAACCAGCCCACTTAGAGGACATCTCAGAGTTTTGCTTAGAATGACAAGCCAAAGGATCATGCTGAATATGTTCATGCACAACCCCCTCAGATGCTATAGGAGCTAGACAAGAGAAACCACCTTAAGGACAGCAGGGAGTTTAGGGGGAAAGGTTAGTCCTCAGTAGCTTGTTGGAACAACCATCCAGTGACAAGCATGGATAAGTATCTAGTTTTAAAGATACTCAACTGAGTGTTTGATAGCCTAATCTCCATACACAGAAGGGGAAAACCCCTAATAAATACACCAAGAATGGAGGTATCCTTATTCCTTAGTAAGAAAAGCAGCAACTCAAAGCTCAAGAAGGTTAGAATAAAAAGCTAATCATTCTTAACAATACCATCTTTAGATCTTTTCAATATTATGGTTAAATGTAAATTAGTAACTTCTGTATCTTTCTATGTTGCTGGCTATGGTTGTGATATAACAGAATGGCCTTCTGCATCATTTTCCCGATATACAAGAAGGGTTTTATTGAGCTACTCTGAAATTATAATAAATTGGGTCTATGAAATAAACACACACAGCCATTTAACTTCTTCATTTGTTCCTTGTAGAATTTGTAGATTATACATTCTGGTCCATTCCTTCAGAAAATATCAACTTATTCAAACTCAGATGCTCATGGGAAATTATCTATGACAGTGATGAACAACAGGGAACACTGGCTTTGAGAATTTTCTAGGTCAAAAATTATCTTGCCCACATTGTATGACAGGGACTTAAGGGAGCATACACAAATATACTAATATGGACCACAATATCTGAGGCCCCAGAAGAAATTAGACAGCCTTCCATTCAGGAACACACCCTGCAGCAAGCACTTCCACCATGGTCTTTTGACTTCTAAGGTACACAGACCCATTCTCAACAGAGAATGCTAGCATTAGAAAAACACATTTTAATACATGAGCTTCAGCTGGGCAGTGGTGGCACATGCCTTTAATCCCAGCACTCAGGAGGCAGAGCCAGGTGGATCTCTCTGAGTTCGAGGCCAGCCTGGTCTGCAGAGCAAGATTCAGGACAGGCACCAAAACTACACAGAGAAACCCTGTCTTGAAAAACAAAACAACAACAACAAAAACAAACACATGAGCTTCCCTGGTAAACTTCCATGTCCCTCCTCAGTGCTGTTTTCCTCTATCAGCTTCTAATTTCTATCTAGACAGACACAGGTGAAGAAATGAGCCTGAAAACTAGAGGCCCAGTGGATTTATCTGGGAAAGGGCTGAGAGCAATTGATAGGAGAAAAAACTTTAAAGGAAGGGGAAGAGCCAAAAAGCCTTAAGCAAGAAAAGAAAAATCCATCAAGTAGGTAGGAACAGTTTTTTAATATGCAAGAACTATATAGAGAATTGTATCAAGTTTTGTATATTTTAAATTTGTGATGTTTATAAAGATGAGATCATGTATAGGAGATAGAGTGGAGATAACCAAGACTATGAACAGGAAAGTTTAGATTCTTAAACTTGTCCATTCTGCTAAAATAGATCTATTCCAGTCAAATCTGCCATTTGAAAATTAATATAAGCAAATTTAGCATTTATAAGAAAATTAAAGTCCCAAGAAGAGCCTAAATGACTCCTGAAGATGAGTAAGACTTGATGTTATGTTTTAGATGTCAAAGTCTCCCACAAGCTCATGTGTTTGAACACTTGGTCCCCAGCTGATGGTGCTCTTGTAGAAAGTTATGGAATCTCTCTGAGTTGGGGCCTACCTAGAGGAGTTGGGTCTCTGGGAGGCAGGCTTGATGTTCCTGTCCTAATCTGATGTTCCTGCTTCCTAATCTGCCTAGATACATGCAAGCTCTTGCCACCACAGCCAGGGGCTACTCCCAACTCCATGCCTTCCATGTGATGGGACTGTCCCCTCAGACCATGAGCTGAATAAGCTATTCCTGCCTTATGTTATTTCTTGTTAGATATTTGTCACAGCAATGAGAAGAGTGATGAAGTGGCCTTATCAGGTCTCAACACTCACTGTAAAACCTCAGTAACTCCTCCTGGCAAGGATGAATAGCTCTCTCCCTTTACCTGAACATCTGAAATCCAGAATGCTCCAAACTCCAAAACTTGCTGAATGCTGGATTCCAATCCCCAAATTCAAAAATTTGCAGTTTGGAACACCGGGATGCAAACATTCCCATGACAGATACCCAACCCGTGGAGATGCCAGAAACAGACATTAGCAAGAATGAAACTTTACCCAGAGCAATGTGGCCTAGAAGATAGTAAGAAACCATGGGACAAGGACCAGGCCTGTCCAACCTGGGGCCCGTAGGCTGCATATATCCCAGAAGAGCTATGGCACATTTGTAGATGATAACTCAATATCACAATGTCAAATGGCTAGACAGTCATCATACCGCTCAATAACTGAACATGGGCTGGAGCTTCCCATATCAATCATTCATCAAGAAAATGCCCCCACAGACTTGCCTACAAGCCAATCTGTTGGAGATGTTTTCTCAATTGAAGTTCCCACTTTCCAGATGACCCTACTTTGTCTCAAATTGACAAAAAAAAAAAAATCCTAATAAATAGGGGAAAATGGCTATTTTCTGTGGTAAGAATAAATAAATGAAACTAAGTCCTTATTTTGTAACATCTATATACTAAAATAACTTATAGGTCAGAAACATGACAAGTGTAAAACTTAAAAATTTTAGTAGAAGAAAAAAAATCTCTTTTTATGTTTTAATATTTTCCTTTACATCAGGAGGATACCCCAGATCAGGGGAAGGCCTGTTGTCCTAATTTGCTTTCTATTGCTCAAATTAACATCATGACCAAAAGCAATTTGGGGAAGAGAGGAGTCACACACAGTCCATCACTGAGGGGAGGCAGGGCAGGGACTCAAGGCAGGAGCCTGGAAGCAGAAACTGAAGCTGAGGTCATGGAGGAACACTGCTCATTTGCTTGCTCATCTTGCTTTCTTACACAACTCAGAACCATTTGCTCAGGGATGGCACCACCCTCAGTGGGCTGGATCCTCCCACATCAGTCATTAATCAAGAAAATGCCACACACACTTGTCTATAGGCCAATATGATAAAGGCATTTTCTCAACTGAAGTTCTTCTCTCTTCCCAGATGACCCTAGCTTGTGTCAAGTTGACAGAAACCTAACCAGTACAGCCGTGTTCAAACTATGAAAGTTCCTTTATTACAGGTTGATTTCAGTTACATCGTCAAAGGAAACCCTAGCGTATGTACAGAATCACCTTCCCTTAACCTCAGATTAGAGAATGTATGGCCTCACAGACACGCCACTTATCCAGAAAAAAATGCAAATCCAGGAGTTTAAGTTCACTTAGGCTTTTTTTAAATTTTATTTATTCATTGCCTTGCTCCCAACAAATTTCATTTTAATTAATTGGAATTTGTTCCATTGTTCATTGACCCTAAAGAATTTGACATATTAAATAATTGCTTTGCATTCTCTATTTATCAAGGATGCTATCTCCCTTTAATTGAGACAGGACATGTCTCTTTAGCTACTACCACTCAGTATTAAGCAAATGTGAATTAGAAGCTAATAACTTGAAATCCCAGGTTTTATTAGGAAATTGTCAGGTTCTGTTTAACCTTGTGTTGGGGGAAAAGTGCAACTTCTTATCCATATTCTACATAATTACATCCTGGAGAGTATCAGCAGACAACGATGAGTCTAGATGTGATACTAAAATTATTACAGGGAAACAATGAGTCAAGAGAAGAACTGAAAGAGAAGAAAGCTATGTTCTGGGACCGGAGATGTGGCAATCTGCAACTCCAGTTCCAGGTGACCTGATGCTCCTTTCTGGTCCCCAGGGTACCAGGCACTTAATGTAGTGCATACACATACATGCAGACAAAACACTCGTATGCATAAAAATAATACATTCTTTTTTAAAAAGTAAGCGAGTGAGTGAGCTACACCTTTGCCTTAAGCATTCCCTACAGGTAAAATGGGAAGTCACTCTCTTGCTAGGACTAAAGAGTAGGTGTATGATGAAGGAAGAAATAATATTAAAAATACACAGCTTCACAGAGCCTCTCTCTCTCTCTAGAGAGGGGTATGCTAGGAAAGAGCAGAGCTCCCAGGGCAGCCCGCCTTTGTCCAGAGAAGTCACAGCAAAGGCAGACTCTTTCTCCAGGGAGCTTTTC
Source organism: Peromyscus aztecus (assembly GCA_902168405.1). NCBI lineage: Eukaryota > Metazoa > Chordata > Mammalia > Rodentia > Cricetidae > Peromyscus > Peromyscus aztecus. Next base: position 29,321 of record CABHPQ010001130.1, read on the forward strand.
TTATCTGCAAGTTTCACAAATAGGATCCTCAGGTCCCAGGACTTTAGTCAGTTTGAGCCTATGTGATAAGTACAGGGGATGGATGGGCTACTGGGAGGTAGGTTAACATCCCTTCCCAGCACTTCCCAGCACATGGAAGGCAGAAGCAGGAAGATCTCTGTGAGTTCAAGGCCAGCCTGGTCTAGATAGCGAGTTCCAGAACAGCCAGAACTACACAGAGAAACTCTGTCTCAAAGGACAAAAGAAGCAAAAAAAAAAAAAAAAAAAAAAAAAAAAATCCCTACTCCAAACATTTAAAATCAGAAACTATCAAAATCCAAACTTATTTCAGTACTGACATGACACCATGAATGTAAAATTCCACACCTGACCTCCTGGGAGAGGTCACAGGAAAAATACAGGTACACTTCAAATATTGGATAAAATAAGCCAGGCATGGTGGCACACGCCTTTAATCCCAGCACTCAGGAGCCAGAGGCAGGCTGATCTCTGAGTTTGAAGCCAGCCTGGTCTATAGAGGGAGTTTCAGGACAGCCAGGGCTACATAAAGAAACCCTGTCTTGACAATAAATAAATAAATAAATGTTATATTTAAAATATAATATATTATTTATAAATATTAATAATTACTATTAAATATGCATTTATTGTATTTATTTATTTATTGATATTTATTATATGTTATATTATATAATATGTTAAATAAATATATTCGTTAATTTATTAAATAAATAGATATTAATATAGAGATACTATGTATAACATTATAAAAGTAAATAATAAATATATATGGGGGAGTATAAAATTACCTTTATTTTGTATGTGAAGTATATATGAGCCATAAATGAATTTTCCATTTAGACTTGAATCCCATGCCAAGGTTATGTATATGCAAATATTATGAAATCCAAAACATCCTCAAATCTGAAGCACTTGTTTTCTCAAGCATTTAGAATAAGAAATATTCAACCTGTACCACAGAACACAAATCCCAGGGAACTGTCTCTCCAACCTCTATCCACCTATGCTTTTCCAAGGTATGGGTGGGCTACAAATGGCCCAGCTTTCTTGTCCTGGTGTCCTATGTCCTACAGACTAATAGACTCAGCAATGCTAAACAGCAACTGCTTTTTTTTCCCCCAAAGCCTTAGGGCTTGAGCTAAAAGGCAGAAGGTGGGCTGGAGAGATGGCTCAGTGATTAAGAGCACTGGCTCCTCTTCCAGTGAACTGAGTTTGTTTCCCAGCACCCACATGGTGGCTCACAACCATCTGTAACTACAGTGTCAGGAGATCCAATGCCCTCTTCCAGCTTCCTCCAGCACCGGGCATGTGGTACACAGTCATACATGTAGGCAAAACACCCATGCACATAAAATATTTTTAAAAGGCCGAAAATGATTATTTCAATAACCTAATTCATATTTCAGAATCAGAATGAAACTCAGAATCACATTCCAACAACAGCTAGGACTCACTTCAAAGTATCTTGGTTCAAAGAAAACCACGGATTGTCAGAGCAGAGTCTGAGGACCGCAGGATGGACAGCTCACTGTCCTTGAAGATATAAAGCTCCAGAATGTCAAGGCTGCACACTGGAACCCTGCCCAAGTGACTTTGCTTTTCCACATCCCTGGTTCTGCATCAATAAAATGAGGGTAAAATATGACTTAAATAGTCATTACAAAGATTACACACTGCTTAATTACTATCAATCTGTTCTTCTGCACCAAGGAAACTAAGGTCCAGCAAGGTCTCAATATGAGTCTTCTGAATCCTAGTGGGTGCCCTGTAGAGTGGAGCCAGATCTCCTAGGACAGACAATCGACAGCTCTTCATAATAGGTGTGCTGAGCTCACCTCCCTCTACTTCTGAGCAGGTCCAATGAGAAGAGGCGGTCTTCTTGCTCTAGGCTCTGAGCTGAGAGGCAGAGGCATGTCTGCAGTCCAGAAAATGATGGACAAATCATACAAATCCAAGGGCAAATCTCAAAGCTGCAAAGAAACCACCAGCAGTGGCTTCTGGAGTTTAAAAAGAAAACAACTAAAGACAGAGAAATAAAACAACTGGTTTGGAATGAAAATTGTGCCTGGGTCTAGACTTACACTGTCTGCCCGCCCGTGTTCATAACAACTTCTCTGTTGGAACTGAAGTCCTTGAGTGTATACCAGGGTCAGAGTCTTCTTAAGTCTTGCCGCTTTCTTTAAAATCATACCCTATTTTATCTATGGTGATACAACTATGTATGCGTTACTATTTTAATAAAAAGCTTGAGATAAGTTCAAGCAGAAGAGAAAAAGAGAAAAATTTAGACTACAAAATCCCTCTCCCCAAAACAATTGTTTTTTAAAAACTCATTTTTCTAGTTGGTCACTGCAACAAATATATCCAGTGATTACTCATGTCTACTTCCTACTACACTAATAGTGGAATTAAAAGGAACACACACACACACACACACACACACAACACACACACACACACACACACACACACACACACACATGGAAAGCCCCACACTCACTGCCTCAAAGAACTAACACATGTTGGATTCTTTTTTTTTTTTTTTTTTAAAGATTTTTATTATTTATTTATCTGCATGTACAACTTTATGCCAGAAGAGGGCATCAGACCCCACTAGAGATGGTTGTGAGCCACCATGTGGTTGCTGGGAGTTGAACTCAGGACCCCTGGAACAGCAGGCAGTGCTCTTAACCACTGAGCCATCTCTCCAGCCCCATGTTGGATTCTTTTGGAGTGCAGAGTGATTCTTGCTACTTCAATACACAAAAAGTTGAATCCACGCATCACATCTGGCCCAAGCGAAAAGAACAAGAGTCCTGTGACCAAGTTAAAAGTAGAAGAAAAAAACTGGCTTTCCATCCTCTTTCATGACTCCTGTCCTTCTGCCTGTACCCTGTCCTTCCTCATCGCCCGTTACCCTCTCTTGGTCTCCTTTCTGTCTTTAGACTTTAAAACTTAACTCAGAACAAAAATACAGCCTCCCTCAGACTCAGATCCTGGCCTATAATACATACATGTAAACAGGTGTATGTCTGGGGAAAGTCGAAAAATTCAAAAAACCTTTGACTCCTTGCCTTGTAAAGAGCCTCTGAGACCACACAGAATTGAGCCATACCTCACTGCCAATATCCAACCACTTTCCAGCTCTAAAAAGCAGCATTTAGTTAAAGCTGTGACATGTACGTGTTGGAAGTGATGCCTTTCTCAGGTGATAAGTTTTCTTTTTTTATTTTTCCATTATAAAAAAACATAATACAGATTTATGTAAAGCTTGGGAAATATAGAAAAAAATTACATACTAAATACAGTAAGTTCGAATTTTCTCCCAGCACTTTGCAAGCATACTATCCCAGCTTTTAGCCGTGTCCAAACACAATGGACTCCTGGTCTGTCTCCTCACCTTCAGTCAAAGGAAACTGCAGTGCACTGTCTCACAGACTTCTGGCTTGATCCTACATCTCTATGTCCAGATTGGTTTGAGTAACTGTATTTGATATAGACACTAATTTCTATACATTTATGTCCTTAGTCGTCATGCTTCATTGTTCATATAATCTTAGGATCTGCTCGCAACTGTCCAAGTGTTGGGGCCATTTCTTATTTAGTAGAAGGCAATGGAGACGGGTTTGGAAGCTATCATGCTTTATGTGTGGTCTGATTTCAAAACTAAAATATTTGTCATCCAAAACTTTTCACTCAAAAAGTTTGTATCAATTCCTTTGGCATGAAATGCACATTTTAAGCCCAGATGGACTCCATTACTGAAAGAAGAGTGTATTAAAATGTGATACACTACTCTACTCACTGGCTATGCGGTTCGTGTTGGTGCCTCAGAGTCACGAGCATCTACAAGCATGATCTGCACCAGCCGGAACGAATTCCACACGATCAGTATCATTTAATTTTAGAGGTGGAAATAAGGTACCTACCTAGAGAGCAAAACTGACCTGCAGAATTTAGTAAGGCCAGCTCCATGTGGCCTGGGAGCAAATGCCCAGGGAGAATTATCAGGGTGAAGAATAAAATTTCAACCTGAGAAAGACTGGGAGGACCTAACAAAGTCTTGTGACCAATTAGATAGCTTTTCTCAAACTTTTGAATATATGTGTATCTACTAATCCAAGCACCCAGGACACTGAGGCAGGAGGATTGCAAATTTGAAGACAGCCTGGACTACCTAGCAAGTTCTAGACCAGGCTGAGCCACATAGAGGGACTCTGCTCAGTGACAGAAGGGAGAGAGGAAGTGAAAGGGAAGGGGGGAAGGGAGGGGAGGGGAAGGGAGGGGAGGGGAAGGGAGGGGAGGGGAAGGGAGGGTCACACAGTCTCCTTAGTGGAAACTAAGATCTGGAACTAGGTATTTTTTATCAGACTCTCCAGCGATCTGGTTCATGTCAACGTGTATGGGTGTGCATATGTGTTCATCTTACTATCTGCTTACATAAGTACTAAGGCAAACAACTAAGGTAAAGATTAAAGCACCATTCAATTAGATGGGACACAGAAGGGAGGCTGAAGGACTTTGTCATTGACGAGGCTTGGGAAGGATACAGTGAGTGGTGTCAGAGACTGTATGTACCACACGATTTCGATTTGCAGTCCTTTAGTCTTGAGGTAGGACTCGAGGCTGTGCATTTGTAATAAGTTCCTAGGCCAGCAGCTGCACTTGGAGACCAGAGGTACAGTAAGCAAACCAACCAGGCCAGGTTTCTAAAATATTCATGCCAGGGTCTCGGCCCAACCAACATAATAGACCCGCAGTAGAGTCTTAGCATGGGCAGTTTTTAAAGCTCAGCCTTAGGGGTGGGGGTGGGAGGTGAGTTTGTTTCTATCGTGCAGGCAGAGCTGAGAACAGCAGGGGCTGAGGCTGCTGAAAACATCTGGACAGAGAGCCAGGGTCAGTCCTGGGGGAGCAGACTTCACCTCTGCCAGTGTTCTTTCTCAGAGCCCCATGAATGTAGCATCCTAACTACTCGATCTAGTGTCCTCTCCTCACTCTGAATCAACGCTGTGATGGTATAAGCCTCTAAGTGCGTTTCCATGGGCTGTCAGGATGGCTCAGCAGGTAAAGGTGCTTACTGTACGTTTCATCCCTGGGACTCACACACGTTGAAAGAGGAGAACCCACTTCTGACCTATGACATCCATAAACTACCATGGCTCACGGACGTACCCGCCCACAAACACACACAATAAATACGTAAATAGTGTAATCATTTTTATTTTAAAATCTTGCGCTTAAATTTCTTTATTGTGTTAAAAATAAATAAAATGAATTTCCATAATTCACAAGCAAAACAGTCTTAGTGTCAGGATTTTTTTCTTTCAACAATGCTGCCCTCTAGTGCCTTTATAAGCGAGCGCCATGTAAAAAACCCACCTGAGCCACCAATAAAGTAACTTCCTGTTGGCAAGCTAAATTCAGGGGATTTTTCTTTGAAAATAAATAAACAAATGCTATAGGAATTTAATTTAAATTTAAGCTGCTACCTATTCAATTCTCCCTCAAGTTCTGCATTGGCGGCTGAGCCTCCTCCACAGACAAGAACTCCTGGGACCTCCTTGCCCAATTCCCCCCTGCCCTCTCTTCAGAGCCACACACAACGGAGAGAAGGTGTGGAAAGCAACTAGAGGCCTGTGCACCTCGGCCTCACCTCTCACACCCACCCTTTCCACCGTGTCGCAGTCCATTGAGAAGACAGCATCAAACCCCCACCTCCCCATGAGTTCCACAAACCCAGCTGGTCCCTGTTCGTGGTATGGATCCCCCACCCCCAGGCACTCCACCTCCTCCCTCTCACCCCGGTGTTCTCTCCTCCCTTCCCAGTCTCACTATGGGTCTCATGAGTGAACCCCTCATTCTAGGTTATTCCCAATGGCACCCAGGTATTCTCTCACCTCTCCATCTTTAAATAAACCTCTCCCTGAGCATCCCCTGAATTACTGTTCTCTCTACTTCCTTCATTTGAAAACGTGTTCAGTTTGTACAGGTTGTCTCCAAACCTGCCTGCCCTCCATTCTTCAAATGCTCCAGCCTGGCCTTGGGCCCTCACAGTGACACTAAAATGGCTCTCCTGGTCTGCAGTCACTCTGCAGACACTGTGTCTGCAGCCTCTGACATGGTTGTTCCGTGTTCCGCCCCATGGTCCTCCTTCTTGAAGCACCCTGTGTTCTTGGCTCTAAATTGTCCCTCCCCGCCAGCTCCTGACCAGTCAGTCAGCTGCCTGCACAGGGTCCTCTCTGTGACCTCATGCTGGCAATGAAAACCTTGTCTCCTTCTCTTCAGACTTCCACCGCTCTGACTTAGCACAGTCAGTAAGCTGCCCTCCTTAACAACCCAGCGTCCAGCAGGGGCCACTCATTACCTCAGGGCTTCAGACTCCTCAACTCAACATCCCCCACAGTGTCACCCACAGCATCCTCATGTTCCTCACATCCGAAGAAGAGCCCTTGGCTTTCTCCCATTGCCCTCCTCTCTGTAAACAGTCAGGTATCTGGGAGAAGGCCTTGGTTTCTTCCTGCCCGCTATGTGCCACACTCAGTCTGGTCTGTCTTAATTACCAAAATCCTCCTCCAGGTCACTCTTGCAACATGGCAGAATCTTCCCAGAGGCCCGTACTCCAGGGCTTCCTCTTTCACTGGTTCTTCACAGCATAGGCAGGGATGGCGTTCTGAGATACAAACTCTGATTACACGATGTCTCTCTAGTTCCCTTACTAAAAATAGTAACAACTCCATTCAACATTTTAGAACATACAGTTTGGTTTGCCCTCTGCCAGCTTTATCTCTAACTCCTGCCCTTCCTTGCTGGGTTTCTGCTACCTAGCTTTGTTTCCATCGCGGGAATTCACTGAGCTCTTTCTGCTTTCAGGGCCCTATACACGTTCTTCCATCACCCTAAAATGTTATTCTCCCATGCTTCACATGATTTCATGTTAATTCTTCAGCATAATTCCCAAGTGAGGCATTCCTAGCCTATCTAGACCTTCTTATATTTTTGCATTTTATAATCACTTCTTTATTTATCCATCTTTGCCATCTAAACCTAATCTCCCCAAGTCTGAGAATTTCATTTTACTAACAGATGAGTCCAGGATGCAGCACTGTGCGTGACAAATACCAGGCTTTCACACTAAATGTGTCCAACAGTAAATGAATGAGTCTTCAAAGAGTTGCAACATACCCTCCATCTTAACTGCTCTGGTCAAGGCTTAGGTAACTTCCCATGGCCTGGCCACCTGGCTGCTCTGTCTCCTTCACCTTGTCTGCATAGAACAGATGGGAAAGTCTTCCAATTCAACTTGCTCTCTGTAAACCTCTTGGGGTTACCAACATGTTTGGCACACCTCAGCATGTCCAGCTCCCAGAACAACAGGTGCTAATGAACATGCTGACTGGATGAGCTCCCAGCTCTGGAAGAAACAGGACATGAACAGGAAGGGACTTGTAATAATGGAGGTGGCTCATCTCTGTGTGCTCTTTGAAGGAGAGCGGAAAAGTTTCTTACACTTCTTTTTTATCACATTTGTTTAACAAGGGATAAATAAACACAGTTAGGTGCCGCAATAGGATACTGATCACAAGAAAAGGTGTTTAGCTAATAGGCCAAATTTTTTGTTAGACAATAGTGAATAAAAGCATTCCCAGCTTTAAAATAAACAAACCAAGGGAACCTTAAGACAACACATGTAAGCCAACCAACAAAGATGCTAAGACCCTCACCTTGGCTCTCTCAATCTGAATCCTGCCCCATCAATGTAAACACAAATAAGACGACATCTACCCCAAGCTGGGTATACATTTATAATCACAGCACCCAGGAGGCAGAGACCGGAGGATTGCTATAAATTCAAGAACAGCTTGTTCTACCTAGGGGAATTCCAGGCCAGTCAAGGCTATACAGTGACACTCTGTCTCAAAGAACAAGAAAGAAGAAAGAAAGAGATGGGAGGAGGCAGGGGAAAAGGGAGAAAGGAAATAGAAAAAAAGAGAGAGAAAGGAATGTATCTACCCCAATTCTATCTTGAGCAAGGATTCTGTTTTGAAGGACATTTAATCTATGGGTATTATTGGGACATGAAGAAGTCCAAGACCTTGACCCTTTAACTATGTCCAGGGATCTGGCATCCTGGAGTGGCGTTAACGTGCTTTGTGGAAGCAAAAGAAATCCAGTGCTATCTGAGGATTTGGCTAGCTTGAACTTGAGGCTCTTCATGCCTCCGAGTTCTGTAGCTCATCTGGCTGGTGCCAAGAGGATTAGCTTAGCTCCACTCCATGGGGAGAGGATTAATCTTCTTGATCAGGAAATGTGCTATTAAGCAGAAAGAGGCTAATGTGTAAACTGGGTGGGCCCGCCAGCAGGCCCTGGTGAAATCAATTACATGGGTGTCTTAGAACAAAGTTTAGTTCCAAGTAGTCAAGGACAGGGTGTGTCAAAGGGGGCTTTGAGTCCCCGTGGCTTCAGCTGTTTGTTCAGCGTTTTATATGTTTATCTTCCTGTGAGACATAGTTATTGAGTCATCTCTATGAAATAGCTCTTGAGGATAAGGAACAGCTCTGCAAATCCACCATACAGAGAGACAGGGCGTCCAGCCTCTACGACCCTACATTCTACAGTCAAAACAAATGCCTCCCCTCCCTTCTCACTCTGTGAACAAGAACCATGAAGCAATACAAGTAAAGGAAGAAGCTGTGGTGGGCATTACATTTTTATTACTGCTTAATATTGTTACAAACTGAGAATGAATGTCAGTGTCCCTAAAAGTACTGTCAAGCCTCCAAACCACTGATGGTCAATGTATGCTGTCACCAGTGTAAATTATGTTAATCCAATAATTACATTAAATTTCTAACTTTGGGAGAGAGGAGGGAAAACACGTAACTGTGTAAAGTAGATAAGTTCATGGAATACTGTTTGGACCTCCATAGAAATTGTTCGAGCCATGACGCACGTGATCAATCAAGGCATGGCAATGTACTGGGGTACCTCAAGGTGGAGCGCAATGGAGATCATGGTGAGTTATTTTCTAGTTTTGAAGGCTACTAAGCACTGTATCATTGTTTTTTAGATACATGCTTAAGTTGCAATATCTTCTGCAGACTTTTCTCACAATACCATGGCATTGGAATGCTGTGATCTGTTCCATCATTAGGGAGATGGCTAGCAGGGCTGGAGCCTGGCAGTTTAGAACAAACACAGGGGCCCAGATCTCCAATAAGAATCATGTTTTAGCATGCTCTTTGCTGGCAAAAGGGCAGAGAGAATTTCAAAGCTAATGAGAAATGGGAATAGAGTATTCTAGCTTTCTTACAATAAGCTTATTGGTAACTATTCTGCTTATAACATGCCACTTATAGATTACTTCTGAGTGTTTAGTTTGAGTTTTATTTCTTTAAGAACCTAACCATATTCAAACAAAAACTTCTTTATAATACTCCGTAATTCAAGCTTTGACTAATTTGCCCTAGACTTTACTCAGTCTAACCCTCCCAAAGAATAAGGATTTCCCATCGTGGGTACCTCGCTTGGTGAAGTTTATGACCATAACTTTGCATGTGTTTGGCTTATTTCCATGCTCCATATTTACTCCACTGAAATGAACATCCCCATGGAAATGAAGAGTGAAGCGCCAGTGCTCATCAGCATACTCAGTTTCAATCTCTTCTGTCCCTAGGAAGCCTATTCCGTCGCACGACAGTTCAACATGATCCCACCCGTCTGTGAACAAGCTGAGTACCATCTTTTCCAGAGAGAGAAGGTGGAGGTCCAGCTGCCAGAGCTCTACCATAAAATAGGTAATCTTCAAAATCACATCGGCTCGTTCTTCACAATATGAGAATCAAGGATGGGGGGGGGGGGGGGGGGGGCGGTGTTAGGAAAATGCTTTCCCAAACATCCCTAAACAATGTGATATAGAGATGACATGAACTGTGCATCTCAGAGATAGTGGCAGAATCAGGTGGGTCCATAGTTAATCTCCAAGATACTGTGATGCCAATCACAGAGTTGTACATTGACTTTCAGACGTACACTCAGCAGGTGTTCAAAAACTGCACACACAGAGAGGACCCAGTGGATAAAGCTGATTTGCATAGGTGCTTACTCCAGCATAAACATGCATCTGCGAGGAGACTGAGTACCGTTTCAAAAGCACGTAGATATCCATCCACATGTCTCTCGTGCTGTGCCTGGGACTGGGTAAGACGGAAGGAAGTCAACAACAACCACCAAGTCAGGACAATTAGTTTGTGTGGAAGCAGTGCCTACGGTGGGGACACAGAGACAATACAAACACAAGAAATTTGGATATTAGAAACATCAATAAGCTGCATTTTCAGGCTTAGATGCCAAAGCAGTTTCCAGAGATGATTTTTTTTCCCCTAAAAATAATAGTCAAATGCTGGATTCAACAATAGCTGGTGCTGTTTCTGTTGAGTACCAGGCATTTGCTGGGTGGCAGGCTGTGCCCCTGCTAAGCACCAGGTACTGTCAGGCACTGGTGGATAAATGAAGCTCTGGCTCTCTGTGCAAGCAGAAACTCTTATCTCTTGGTCTATGAATTGTGGCCGTGAAAAGATCATGAATAAGCCATATTTTCGGGTTCGCTTAGAAGGCTCACTCCCAGGAACAGACAGTACATGTTTAATTGGTTTATAAAAGTACGAGGCACAATTTGTAAGTCCTGAGTTGTAATGGAAAGACGGATGCTGGTATTAACTCATTTATCTGGCCAGCTTTCCTCTAGAACTGAGCTCTGTTGAAACACACCCTCGCTTTCGGTCCCACTTGGCACGAGCAAGATTCTGTGATTGTGTTTTTGTTGTCGTTGTTTTTCTCTCTTAGGGGTTGGTGCAATGACATGGTCTCCGCTTGCCTGTGGAATTATTTCAGGAAAATATGGAAATGGGGTGCCAGAAAGTTCTAGAGCATCGCTGAAGGTATTTTCCTTAACTTCTAGAAAAGTCTCGGGGAGGCAAGAAGGGAAGATGATGGATTAGGAGCAGAGCAGCGGCCCAGGGCTTCTCAGCTTAAGCACACTGCGGCCTTGGCTAGCCATGGCCTCTGGAAGGGTCCCCTCAACCCTGCCCAGGTCTCTCTCTGCTGCTGGCAACGGATCAGTCAGCCCTTCATAATCTGCCTGCACAGAGAATTCGTCTCTAAGGACTGAAAGTGTCCAATGACCTGGTTGACTTGCAGACTCAAATCCCTACATTCTTACTTATTCTTATGTTAAAGGAGGTATTTCATTCCTTGTCTGGAAATGACAGAACTTAAAAATCCCTTTTCTATGTAAGAGGATTTAATTTTTCCTTTTCTTGAGAAAACAAAACTTAACCCATAAGGACTTAATCCATTTGAGGTAAACAGCTGTAGCTGGGTATGGTTTGTGAGGCTGGCTTACATTTCCTGTCCCCAAATGCAGTAGGAAAGAGGGCCTCAGGAAAGAGAAACTGAACACACCATCACAAGCCTCCACTCTGCCCAGTGGGTGTTTTATTTTATTTTTTTAAATCAATATGTATTGTACAACATGGTGGGTTTTTTAATTTTCCGTTTATCATTTACTTTGACCAGTCCCATCTTAGCCCCCTTCCTGCTGATTAACTTATTGGGGAGTACTACAAACATCTTTTCTTATTAACAACAAGGTGTCTGTGCTTTAAAAGCTTGAGAGAATGTGCAACAACATTACGATCACAAATTACTCTGTAATATCAAGGGAGAGAGAATACAAGGATCTTAAAAATTCAGACAAGCCAAAGTCATCTTAAGAAGAAGCATATGCCCGACCCAGGCTCCAGCCTCCAATAGCACTGAATCAGCAGAACAGCCCAGCTCTTTGGGGGGGGGGGGGGGAGCCGCAGTGACAGGACACAGAGACATGGATGGGACAGGACAACTGACCACCAACACTTCCCTAACTAGAAACTTCTCAAGTCTCTAGGCCTTTCTGACTACAACAGTTGAGATTTTAGCTTGTTTGTTCTCTAAAATCACAAGATATAAATATCCCCCAAAGCATGCTGACATGACAGTGTTCTCATTTTTTAATTATCCCAAAGCACAGTTATCTCAGAATATTTAATGAGATCTTGTTCCTGAAAACTGAAGGTCGTTCAGAACAAATTCTAAACAAGTCCATGAAGAAAAAAACTAAAGGCATCTTAGGCAAGATGTGAAAATGGAGGAAGGCAGGAAGGACATGAAGGAAAAGGAAATACCGAGAACTGTCCTTTTACTGAACACCTACTATGTGCCAAGGAGTGAGCTATGAGTTATCTTTTACTTCCTTTTATCTTCACAATGAGAAATGGACACAGATAGCTTGCAATCAGTTGTGGCTAAGCTAAATTGCTATATAGACACTCCTCTACTTACGATGGGCTAAGGCCCAGATAAACACATTATAAGCTCAAAATGTCCTGTCAAAAATGCACTTAATATTTGAATATCATAGCTTAGCCTAGCCTTATCTTAAAAAAAGAAAAATAAAACATCTAATACAAATCCTTTTTATACTAAAGAGTTGACTATCTCGTGTAATTGATTGACTATTGGACTGAAAGTGACTAACAGAGGTTGTATTGATACATCTTCTGCTTATCAGTAAGAAAATCCCAAGTCAAACAATGGTAAGCTAGAGACCATCTGTATATTCTTTCATAGGCTTTCCCAAAAATTCAAAGCACTTCACATATGTGGGCTATTTGTTCTCAGAGTAATCCTGCAAGAGGCAGGCTTCTGCCGGATGCAGAAACTGAAGCCCAGGGACATTAAGCAACATGAAGACCATAAACTCCTAACAGATAAAGCTGACATGAGAAGCCAGGCCTCCTGCTGTCAGTGAGTTATCTTCCCCAGAGACATCTGTTTCCTTTCACACCCAGGTCTTTAAGGGAAGAAGCAGTTGTGCTGTGTCTGGTCGGTGTGACTGTGCAGCCTCTACCACCGTTTGATAAAAAGCTCACACACAGATGGAAAACTTCCACAAACGCACTAACCAAAGTAGGAAGGGGGTGGGGAGAACACACAAACTGACTGACTATGGCTAAGCCCAAAGGTAACTGGGGAAATGTTTGGTTGTCTTTCATGAAGTCAGTCAAGTAGGCACTACTGGAACATGAACAGGAAATGTTTAGAACCTGTCCAAGTGAAAGGTAGCTGTTCGTCAGGTGCTAGGCTGCAGACTGCCATGGACTCTTCAGGCTCTGTACTATCAACCAAGTGTGTTCAGAGCAACATGTCTTTCTTGGGAAAGCCACTCAAGCGGAACTACCAAAGTGAAAAATGAAAATAAAAAATTAAAGAAGCAAATGTAAGGGCATCCTCAGGTCTAAATTATAGTGCTAATAGAAAAATTAGAGACAAGTGGACAGATACATTGGCAACTTTTAACACAGCCCTCCAAATGGTTCATATAACACTGTCTGTTGTTATTATCAATGAAATGTATTTTGTGTCTGCTATATTGAACTACAATTGAAGAATCAATCATTCAAAAAAATGACTCTCCAGGGCTCTTGCAGTAAACAAGATTAGCCAGGGAACTTTCTCTTCTGGCTGGCCCCATCCCTCTAACAATGACTTCTAACTCCACATCATCAGCTCTGACTCCACTGTTGAGAAGCAAACCGCTTCTTCCAGTCTAACAGATGTCCCATGGGTATCTGTCAAGTCCAATAGAATCTACTCCCACATTCCCTTCTGCTCAAACTTGACTCTCCTCTAGATGAGCAGTGCCTCTCTCTGCCCAAGGTCTGGCCATCCTGGTCAGATGTCATAGTGCTACCTCACATTACCACCTCTTCACCCTCACCATGCCTAGCAACCACATCCTCCAGACCACATCCTGCCACTCAGGTCCGCCCCTGCACAGCCCTAATGCAGGTCTTCATCTTTCCTTACCAGGTTTACTGCAAGTGAACTTGGATGCTTTCATTTCCTCCCTCTTCCCAACAATCTGCCCTTGTGGTTAATTATCTTCCTAAAAGGCCATATCATAATCCATTTTAAAATGCTTTCATGACTTCTCAGTACCTGCTTCCAGGATAAATCCCAAATCCTCTTGGAATCTAAGTCAAGTCTATGTTCCCATTCTTGTCTCTACTATCCCATGTTATTTCATGTCCCACCCAAATTCACGGTACCCTCCCTTGCCTCCCAGAGTGTTCTTTTCATCCTCCTGTGGCTCTCCCATCTTGTCCTTAAGAACAAAGCGTGTAGCCTAATAAACTTACTGAGTTATCTGCATTTTCCTCTGTTTAGTCCATCAACACTTCTTACAGAGGCTTGAAGTTCTCTGGCTGCCAGTGACAGACCTCAGTGTGAACAATCTCATTCTAAGAACTCTACTGTCACAAAGACAATTCTTGAGGATGGAGTGAGGCATGGCTCAGTAGGGATCTGTCCATGGACGTGAACAGTGTTGGTCCTCTGTCTCCTCTACTATCTCTAACATGGCTGTGCCATTTTCTTCCACTATACATGAATCTTGCCAATGACCCTGGGAGCAGGAAAACTGAGGGGCACATCCTTAAGAGAATGTATCCTAGAAGAAAAGAGATCTTTGATTCACTAGCTTCAGGCCAGAGAAGAATGGCCAGAGTTAGGCAATGCCCAAGCTGTGAGACCAGCATCAGTAGCCGAAAGAGAAAAATACTTTGGTCAGCTCAGTCATGTACCACTTTGTTGGAGTATTTTTCATAAAGAAGGTGCTACAAACATGGCTGGTGAAGAAATCATTGAAAGAGGAAGGCCACTCAGCTACAACACTTGAGTTCCTAGACACTGACTAAAGCTCTCTAATCCATCACAGAACCTGGCACAATTCAATAAATTCTGAATGAATGAATGGGATAACCCAAAACATAAGATAAATTAGTGCTTTGGCAAATATTACTGTATGTGTTGTTGCTGGGAATACAGGGACCAATGGGATAACCCTGATGTTCACGAAGTATCTCAGTTCAAGATGTTCAAGAGACACACATGCGGAAGGGAACATCATGGAGCAACAGAATCCACAGCACCGTGCCGTCCACAGAGTGGCAACCATATTCACCATCAACCTTACAAAACACAGGGTCACTTTTATAATTAACATTTTAATTAGATTTCATCTCTTTCCACAGTTCACATTTTCCCATTCGAAAAGAAGTTAAAGCTGTTTATTTCCCAAAAACCTTTGTTTCCTTTGGTATTAGGAAAGCAGTATAAACACTGTATTTTTTTTAAAACCCTAACTCCCTATGCATTCCGCTGACTAAGGCAACAGTGAAATATATCGTGTTGAGAGTCAGAAGAGAAGGTTTCAATCAGTGTATGTTTATGTGAGTGAGTGTGGGCACACACGTGCTACTGTGCATGTGTGGCGGCCAGAAGTCTCCTCAGGTGTCGTCTTCACGGTCCATCTTGTGAGACGGGGTCTCTTTTTTGTTGCTCACTCCTCTACACATCAGGCTAGCGGGCCCATGAGGTTCTGGAACTCTCCCGTCTCTGCCGCCCACATCACTGTGGAAGTGCTTGAATTACAGGCGCACACGTCATGGCATAGGGGCCGGGGATCCGAACTCAGGGCTTCAGTCTTGTGCAGCAAGCACTGCACTACCCACTGAGCTATCTCCCCAGTGCTGGTTATTTGTAGAAGTCTTTCAATATGGCTGGTGTATGTGCATATCTCTCTCTCTCTCTCTCTCTCTCTCTCTCTCTCTCTCTCTCTCTGTCTCTCTCTCTCTTTCTCTCTCTCTCTCTCTCTGTCACACACACACACACACACACACACACACACAGTGTATTCCAATCTTAAGAAAAAAACCATTACATATAATATCTCAAAAATAGAGTTCTATAGAACTGATAAATGAAGCATTCTTAATGTACATGATACATATTGAAATCTCAGGAACTCTACTTTTAAAAAAAACTGTTCAGAAGCATTTGTCTATTAACTTTCTCATTTTCTGCTTGAGTCACATTCAGAGATATTGCTTCCCTGAAAAATCATGAAGTTTAAGTAAGGTTTAAGACATTTTCCCACTTCCGGACACCCACAGCTGTTCAGGGCCGTCAGACACAGGCAGCCCTGGCTCAAGAAGGCTGCCTGGGCCCTAATCATGTCCTCATTGTTCACAGCCATCCACCCCATCACCACTGGCACCAGCTGTCATCTCTGGAGATGGCACTTCGGGCATCCTTCCTCTGGAAGAATCAGAGACTTCCCAAGGCTGAAGCTGGGAAAGCCTTGGCCATTTTCCCAAGCAAAGTCCCAAGTGCAGAGCCAGACCATAAGCCTTTGATATCTAGGAGCAGACAGAACTGGGGCATCCTGCCCTTCTCTTTTTCACATCTGCAAAATTATTCCAAAATCACAATAAAACATAATGTGGTTATCCTTTTCTTTGGAAATTCTTAGAGGGATGAAAAAAAATACTTAATGAAAAAAGCCAGCAGCCTATTGAAATCATTTGGGAAGAGTGTCTGTAGTCAACTGCCAACTGCCAACTGCAGAGCTTCCTGGTGCCTCTGGGAAGGTCCAGATCTATAGCTGCGAGGAAAGAGGAAGGTTCTTAGAGGCACTCACTCCTATAGCTGGTTACTGCTAGCCTTGTATATTACAGAACTAATTCCCATCTCTGCGGAGGCCCACAAAGATGTCCTAGTGAGATCTGAGCTTGCTTTACGCAGCAGGGTTGCATTAGAGGATTGCATGACCATGTGTGTGGTTACTAGGTGATTGGAAGGGTCTGTACTTGGCTGTGCTAGGGGGAGGTCTTTTGCTCCACCCCTTGGCATTCCTATAAAAGGCCCTTTAGAAGAGACAGAAAGGGCCAGTGGATAAGGATCCAGGCCCTCCTGAGGCTATCTGTGTTTCTGTCTCTCTCCCTCTACCCTTCTATTTAATATCTCTTATCCCTCTCTCTTCAAGAGTACCCTATTGTAAAAATGTGGGTGCCGGTCTCCCAGCTGGGCTCCCACACATCTGTAAGAGCAGAGCCTTCTGCAAAGTAGTGCTGTGAAAAAGTCTCAAAGACCTTTCATATTTTGGAAGGTAAACTCAATAGTCTACAGGTCATGGTTAATCTTTTCCTGTTTTAAAGAGTAGTTTCCTGGGTTGTCTTTTAAACATCTACTCAATTGATTCTAATTTGTGGCATTAAAACCAACCACAATAGGAAGTCAACACAAAGTCCCCATAATAATAATATTATTGTTGTTGTAATTATTATAATTATCATATTATTATGTTAGGGAAATGGAGAGATGGCCCAGTGATTAAAAACACTTGCTACTCTTGCAGAGAACCTGAGTTCAGTTCCCAGAACCCATGTTGGGTGGCTCATAACTGCCTGTTACTCCAGCTCTTAAGGATCTAACATCCTCTTACAGCCTCAGAGGGCATCTGCACACACATGCACATACATATAAATAAAATATTTTAAAATAACAACGAGGTTAGGGATGGAATAAGGTTAAGAGACAAGTTATAACAACAATGCAAAACAATGATCTTCAGAGAGCAAAAAGTTCTCTTAACAGAAAGCTGGGTGTGTGTGTGTGTGTGTGTGTGTGTGTGTGTGTGTGTGTGTGTCTATGTGTGCCACCTGAGTTCAGGTGCCCTTGGAGACCAGAAGAGGGAATCAGATCCCCTGGAGCTAGAGTTATAGGTGGTTGTGAACTACCTGATGTGCTAGAAATCAATCTCATGTCCTCTGAAGGGGCAGAAGACACTCTTAACTGATGAGCCCTCTCTGCAGCCTCACCCTGAGGTTCTTATATTTTATTGAATTACCACCTTTGACATCACACTCACACAAGATACCACCACTTACGTGTTTTTGTTATCCCCAGTGCTACCAGTGGTTGAAGGAAAGAATTGTAAGTGAAGAAGGAAGAAAACAGCAAAACAAGCTAAAAGACCTTTCTCCAATTGCTGAGCGTCTGGGATGCACACTACCTCAGCTGGCTGTGGGTAAGGAAATTCCCAGGGGATGGCTGAGCGGGGTCTGGATTGGGGGGTAGCTTTCACCAAGATCACTAAAAATGTACTTTTCTATGGCTGACCCACACCCTGCCATGGTAACATGTCGACTGTGGGGGCAGGCTGATCTCAGGAGCATGAATTTCTGGTATGTGCAGCAGAAAGTGTGTTATTCAGGTTCTCCCAGAATTTTCTATATGCTACAACATTTTTTTCTTTCCTTTCTCCCTAATAAGGCAGTTGCATGAGAACACATCAGTGAAAATACAGAGAGAGAGAGAGAGAAAACAAAGTTAGGTGGGTAGAGAGATAGGGAAGACCTGGGAGGAGTTGGGGAAGAGAAATAATAAAAATATACTGTATGAAAAAACTTTAATAAAAAATGAAAAGAAAATACACACATTTTCAAGCGTCTGAGGTGAACTGTGTCATTACACAATGACACCCGTTTCTTCTGGCTCAAGCCTCTACCCCTGTTGACACTCAGACAAGGCTGGGAAGAGGTTGGGAAACAGGGCTACAGAGAGGCCCTTGGCTCCTGCCACACTGAAAGCTGATACTGCAAGGACAGCTTCCCCTGGAAACTTTTCAACAGCCATGAAAATTGTTCTTCGCATGCTGTGGAGTCTGTGAAAGGTCACGGCCACCCAAAACCACATGCACTGGCACTGTCCGTTAAAACATAATGGGAAGTACTTACTTCATTTCTAATGTGCCAGGGGCCGGAATAAGAAAGGAGAACAGCAGCTGGAAAGATGGCTCAGTGGTTAGGAGTGTTCCCTGCTCTTCCAGAGGACCACAGTTTAATTCCCAACACTCATGTCTGGCAACTCACAACCCTCTGTGACTCCAGCTCCAGGGGACCCAACACCCCCTCCAAAGGCACCTGAAGACATATGGTATACATTCACACAAACACACACACACACACACACACACACACACACACATACACACACACACTCATGCACGTACACACAAAAGTTAAAACTTCAAAAATATCTTTTTTTTTCTGGTTTTTTAAGACAGGGTTTCTCTGTGTAGCTTTGGAGCCTTTCCTGGAATTCACTCTGTAGCCCAGGCTGGCCTCGAACTCACAGAGATCCACCTGCCTCTGCCTCCCGAGTGCTGGGATTAAAGGCGTGTGCCACCACTGCGCCGCCAGAAGTATTTTTAAAGTAAAACAGAAAGAGGGGAAATTAGTTTTAATAATCTATTTAACACAATCTATCCCCAAATTACCATTTCGGTATATATGAAATTGCTGAAGTTTTTAAGATACTTTTTTTCAGCCTGTTTTCAAAACACAGCATATATTTTACATATGAAGCACCTTCAGCCTGGACATGGGCTCAATGTCACACATAGTTAGTGACCCCCGAATTAAATACAAAAGCATTCAAACTTGCTGGGGTTGGGGAGTGCCAGGCTGTGTTACACACACGCCACTGTCATTGTCCTACCTCCTTAGGCTCAGAGCATCCTGTGGGGTACATGCTAGGAGGAACCCTGGCTCACAGATGTCACTGGATGATTCACTAGAATTGGCATAGTAACTAAGAATTAAGGAATAAAATAGGTGTTAATTCCAAGGGGAAAAATCCTAATAAAAAAGAACAGCAAATTAGATACGCAGCCCAGGGTAAGGCCTGTGTAAATAAGTAATGGAGTATTTGTTGACAGCTTGGCTCTGCTGAGGTTAGACATTTAAAAATTACAGTGAACAGTACTAGTAAAATGGAAATGAAGGTTGGAGAGATGGCCCATTGGGTAAAGGCACTCAGTGCCAGGGCTAACAACCTGAATTTGGTCTCCATCTCCAGAAGCCAGAGAGTGTATTTACATAGAACTAGACATACTAGGCTGAGGTTTTCTTAACATACACAAGAAAAACATATACTACTGTTATAAATAAGATTTTAGGTGGGAACATGAATTGAGTACACTTGGCCCTCCGTATCCACCAAGTCAACCAACCGTTTACATTGTATTGGGCATTATAAGTAGTATGGAGATGACTCCAAGAGAATACAGGAGAATGTGTATGCAAATGTCACGCCATTTTATAAAACAGAATTGAGTGTGCCTGCATCATGGGGAGGAAGGAACCAATTCCCCACAAATACCAAGATGATTATAGTAAACTCTGGAAGAAAAGGAAATTTCCTTCCTAGAGAGGAAACCTTTTAAAAATGAAGACTGTCTCTGGATGTTAGATATTCATGACGCACCCTTTGTACAGTGCTTGGGTTTAAATTGATACGTGTTGGTTTTTTCCTCCCTTTCCTCCTATGCCCTAGATCAATGATTCTCAACCTGTGGGTCTGACTCCTTTGGGGTCAAAAGACCTTTCACAGGGGTTGCATGTCAGATATCCTGCATATCAGATATGTGCATTATTATTCATAACAGTAGCAAAATCACAGTTATGAAGTAGCAACAAAAATCATTTTGTTTGGGGGTCACCACCGCATGAGGAACTGTAGGAAGGGGTCACAGCATCAGGAAGGTTGAGAACCACTTCCATAGATGTTTTTCTTGCCTGTCATCTTCTTTCTTTACAAACAAGTAGTTGTTCTTATCCACAGAATTCTCAGACCCCAAAAGGAATGATTTCCAGACTCATTGCTTTTGATCTCCAAGGACAGAGTGTGACTCGGGGAGGGGAGGCTTCCAGCAGGAAACAGACTGCTTGGACCTGCACGGTGCTCCCCAGTCACACACATGCCCAGGAGCCAGCACTCAGCGCTGGCAGCTAACAGGCACCATGGGTGTGCTTGCCAGAGATGCCCCGTTAGATAGGCCGATTAGGAAGAATCAGCTGCAGGTGCTAGCCAGCTCTGCAAAGCGGGCTCTCTTCGCCCTGCAGCCCTCCGAGGAACCGGGTGTTGCTGAAATCAGTTCACTGCTTTGCACTCAACTTCTACTGCTTCCAAAAGGAATTCTAAGAGCCAAGCAGAAGGTAATAAAGCCAAGGGAAAGGAAAGAGCAGGGAGAGGGGGCTGAGTGTGAGCACCTGGAAGGATTCGGTGATTGCCTCAAAGGCCTGGGAACAGCTTAGAGGACAGCTGAGGACAGGGTCCTGAGAACAAGGAGGCAGATGTGCGGGAGATGAATCAAGCCTCTATGCCTGTGGTTCTCCAGCACACATTTAGTAAGTGCGTCCCGTGTGTCAGGTATGGAGTGAGTTGCTGAGCATCCAATTCAAGACAGCCACATCCCACAGCCTAATGGGCAAGTCAAGAAAATTAACAGATGTGAGTACAGGGTTTATAGTTTTGAGAAGGCTACAGGGCTAGGGAATTAATGTGTAGGGCACCCAAGCTGGCCTGGAATTCAGGGTAGGCTTTCTGGAGAAGGCAGGACCGCTGGGAACCACAAAGGATGAGATGTTAATGAGGCACAGAAAAAGTGAGGCCAAAAGTGCATTCCAGGCAAGGGGCTCCCACAGGAGGAGAAATCACGGATGTTTAGGAATAGTGATTAACAAGCCAGCGCTCCTGAAAAGTTCAGGCAGGAACCTTGAAGCTAGAGAGGCAGAATCAAAAATAAAAGTTGCCAGGGTAAGAAATGCAGGTCATCTTAAAGGAAAGTGATCTTGTTAGGCCCAAGCTGAAGTCAGGAAAGTGATGCTATAAAACCTAGAGAAGCCGCCGCTAGGAGTAAGGGATCCGTATGAAGGGAGAGGTAGCCCGAGCAAGAAGTAGGAAAACCAGTGATTCTAGGGAGAGCTACTGAGGGCTGAATGAGGACAGTGGCAGCAGAAGAGGGATGAACCAGAGCAGGGACCTTCAAGTGTCCACACAACAAAATACCATGCAGCAGGGAAAGGATGCACCGCTTCGACACGGACGCAACTAGAGAACGTGAATATGTGAGGTGAAAGAAATCAGACACAAAAGGCAGTGCCTTTATTCTATTTCAGTGAAACGTTCGGATCCAAAAGCAAGTAGTAAGTGACTGCCTGGGGCTGAGGTAGGACTGGGTATCAATTAACGCCTGCAGGCATCAGGGATTTTATTAGAGTGACTGGAACGGTCTGCTAGAACTGAATTTAAAATAGTAACGGTTACACACTAAAATCACTAAGGGCTGGTAAACTTAAAAAAAAAGGTAGTTAATGTACACTTTAAAACAGATAAAATGATGTTTGATATGTAACTTCTACCTCAGTAAAGCCTTGTCTTCCCTTCCCCTTCAAGTTTAATTCCCAAGCTGGAAATACAGTTCAGTGGGCAGAGTGCTTGCCCAACATTCTTGAAGTCCTGAGTTTAAGTTTCAACAGGACATAAACCTCGGATGGTAGCACATTACTCTAATCCCAGGACTCGGGAGGCAGGGGCAGTGAATCAGAAGTTCAAGGTCATCCTTGAGCTACAAATAGTTTTAGGGCAGCTTGGACAAAAAGAAAAAGAAAGAAAAAGTTATCCTATAAGTACTTTGAAGCTACACATCTCAAGCCAAGATCTTCTAAGTAAGATCTTTTGTGAGGCACAGAGAGGGTGCTTCACAAGCCCTCCACATAACTCTGTTACACGCTAAGGATAAGAACCAGTGGATTAGAGAAACTGGAGGAATAAACAGTTAGACAGGGAATTTAAAAGGGAAGGTGGAATCAGAAAAAGACAATCCTTAAAGAGCCCAGATTTCTCGATTGGGAGGCCAAGACGCTGGCCCTGGGCACTGAGACTGGCAGAGCCTCAGTAAGAGGTGTTCAGAGGCAGAGGGTCCAGCTGAAACACACAGATCCACGCTAGGACGGTCACTGGAACCAGGAGGCTCCTGGGGGCCTTGGCTTCCAGAACAAGGTAAGGAAGGGGCCGGCTATGATGGAGGGGACACTGGAGTCTACACTGACCTTTCCGAACTTCCAGAAGTTGGAGAAGACAAGACACTCAGGGGACAGAGGAAAAATGTTTAACTGGTCAAAGAAAAGGGAGATGGACCCAGGGCACTGTGGTCCTGGGCCAGAATAACATTCACCCTCTTCTGCAGCTGGACGATGTCATTGTGAAAAGTAAGCAGGTAGATGAACAGGACCATTCTACCTGGTGGATTTAATGTTTTAGACGGTCAAGGAAGTGTCACCTGCCGAGAGTGAACCCAGGGCTTGAGGGTAGAGATCCTGGCAACATTGTTGCCCCACGCCTGTGATTCCAACACTCCCTAGAAGGCAGTAAACTCAGTTCAAGGTCATCCCTGGCTACACAGCAAGTTGGAGATCAGCCTGGGCTACAGGAGACCCTGCCTAAAAACAAAAACAAAAAACCCACAAACCGCACCAAATGAGCAGACCAGATACCTTATATCATTTGAGGAAAAAGAGATGAGCAAGGGCCAAAGAGAGGTTTATCAAGTTGACTAAGGCCAATGGCAAGATGGCAAAAGAGAGGGGTCACGTGAGGCACCAAACCACGAGATTCTATGGTTCTCTCCAGAACATTCCACTACCCCCAAGTAGAAACACAGGTTCAGTTCTGATGGGACTTGCTAAAGCAGAGGAAGGATCAGGGCTCTGAGAGTTGGTTAAGATTTTAAAAAAGCAATTGAGATCATCAATGCAAAAGGTTGACAGACGAGGAAAAGTGACATCATGTATAAGACAGAGGGAGCCCGGCAGAAACAAGAATCCAGACATTATCAGTTGGTGAGCAGTGTCGGGTATTTTCAGGAACAATGTATTCCTATGATGGGTAGCTGGTACTTGGGGCAAAACACAAGAAAGTCAGAGAACCACAAACCTACTATTCAAATGCATGGATTGTATTAAACTTCTAAACAAGAGGGGTGCTGTCCCAGTTTTAAATCCCAGAGAACACTGTGTATCCTCTATCCTACACACACACACACACACACACACACACACACACACACACACACAGGTTAATAAATTTTGGCTGCAACAAACCTAATTGTAGCTGATGCTTTGAAGCTCATCAGCAAGCCTGACCCCGTGCTCTGCTCTTTCCAGCGTGGTGCCTGAGAAACGAGGGTGTGAGCTCTGTGCTCCTGGGATCATCCACTCCGGAGCAACTCATTGAAAACCTTGGTGCCATTCAGGCAAGTACTGAAGCCCCTTCCAGAAAATTCCAGGGAATGCTACAGTGTGTCTCCAGGCAGTGTCCAGGACAAGGTATCGGGGAAACAAAGCCGTAAGCAGCAACAGTACACTTCACAATACATGGATCTAGGGTTGTCCTCTGCTTATGTAGCAAACAAGTTTCTCAAATTCTAGTGGTTCATTTTTTGTGGGGCAGTGCATTCCAATCTCATACCTGGCAACTGACGTCCCAGGTCTAACCATAAAAGCATGTTTAAGTGCCTGCTTGATACGTAACAGTTAAAAGACAAAATGCACACATCATTTATTCATTTGTTCCTTTCACACACTATTGCCAATATAGTATGCCAAGTGACTCCTTTTCCGCCATCTAACAGCATCCTGTGGTGCCCACTCATCACACCACTTAGGATATGTGATAGCTGTCTGTCTCTTCTGCTGGACAGTAAGGCTGAAGGTCAGACACCTCTGGCTCTCTTCTCCACTGACTTCCCACTTCCTGTTATGTGGTCCTTAGTTATTACTCCAGAAGTAACTGGGGAATAAATTCCTATTTGGAACTTTCAGGATCATATGCCCCTGGAAGAAAATCCAGGAGGTCCATTCTACACCGAGGCCTCCATCCACCAAAGGATGGCCTGAGGGCCAGGTGCTGGATTGAGGTTGCAGCAGCACTTTGGGATTATGTAGAAGCAGGAGGAGGAGGGACAGAAGATGCTCAGGGCCATCTAAGGAAAGGGGGGGGGGGTTAGTGGTCTGATGGGATGGATACCTTTCTTCACCACTGAACACATCTCAGACCTGAGCCTGCCCCTCTCCGCTTTGCCCCCCCCCCCCAATGAACCACACCATCTTCCATTTTCAGTTATGCACTGAGAAAAGATACCATTTACACAAAGATGATGGGGTAGAGGCACGGTGTGTACCCAGAAGAACTGAAATTCAACTCAGTGATTTCACTTCCGCTCATGTAATGGGGTACTTACTGCATCTGGCACCAAGCCAGACAGTTGGGTTACTGTGATGAGTAAGAACAAGACCCTGTCCTCGAACTGCTGGAAGGCTAAGAAGGTGTAAATTAAGAATTCTACACTTTATAGCCGGTCTCTGAGAGCTCACAATACATGAGGTACTGAAACACCACAGGACACAAGAACCTGTCCAGTCTTCAACAAGCTTACAGACATACTAGGAGACTGATAAAAATGTACAAAATTTCAGATTATGTAAGGGCTACTAAGCAAACAGAATGTTGCACCCAAGAACAACTGAGAAACAAGTAGGCCTACTTGACATGGTATCTTTGCAAATGCCCCTCCTTACAGGCTGTTTATTCTGAATCTTTGGATTGATTTACATGCCTTCCCACAGCATAAGAGAAACCCAGGAGTATATTCCAGGAACAAATACAGCAATGTAAGGGACCTAGGTTGGGAAGGAACATGGCTCATAGGTAAGGAATCCTTTCCAGGATTTAAAGAGGGAAGATATGCATTTATGTGAATGTTCAGAGATTCCTGAGGCTGCCAAGGAAAGCAGAATGCAGGGCTGTGGTCATCACCGAGGCAATGGAAGTGCAGTGGGTGGATTTGCAGATTTGGGAAGGCAGATACAAATTTTGGCAGGAAGAGAAATTCGGAATTCCTATCATGCTAACACTATCATCCTCTATCCCAAGGGAAGTCACAGCCAGGGCCAGGCATGAAGAAGCAGCTCTGGATCTGAGCTGTAAGCTGCAGGAGCCTACCAGGCAGTGAGGGAAAGGATACTTTATTTCCAAGGCATTTCCTCCCTAGCAAGGTTCTGGCTGAGTGGGACTTCTGTTCTCAAAGGGTAAAGGAAAGGGATGATGCCCAGGCAGCCTCATTGCTAACACAAGGGCTTACCAAAGTCCCTTCTCCTTCACCCCAAGCACCAGCACGTGAGAGTCTAGACATGATGTAACGGAAGCCCTGGATGTGGTGAAAGACAGACCAGATATCTGGGGAAGGCAAAACACTGATGGGACTGGCTGCAAATGTACAGAAAATGTGGAGTGCTGGCCGCCATCGGGAAAAGAAAGGTCGACAGGACTGGAAAAGTAGCAGCTACACTGCACAATGAAATATGCCTATGGCACAGGGGTGTACATTCTTGTACACACACACACACACCCCCTCCCTGGGATTCTAATCTCCAGCCGTCAGGAACACTTCAGCCCCAACCCCCACATACACCCCAATAGCAGTGGATGCTCTGTCTCCAAAGTAACCAACCACCCAACCTGCAAAACCCTCCATCATCCCCAAAGAACGCAGTCCTGGAGGCCCCTCCTTGATGGCCCCCAGTACAGCAGCACTAGACAAACTCCCCTTAAACCTCCACATCTTCCAGGCAGTGTTAACAATAAGGTTGTACAACTGTACAGTCTCACTAAATCTGCACACTAGCTTAAAAGTTGTACAATTGGTTTAATCTCATTAAATCTGCATCATAGCTTAAAATGTTATAAAGTATCTGTAGTGTTTTTAAAGAATGATTTCATATAAAATTCTAAAAGCATGGCTCCTTTGGAAAACACTGGACTTTTAACACTACACACATTTTCATGTTTTATTCAAGTACTTTCATGCTTTCACTGTTTCTAGCTGATACGTATTTTGACATAATGATTTTTTTTTTTTGTCTCACATGACTAGCCCACCGGATTTTTCTTCCACTAAATCCAGTTTCTCATCTCCAGTCGCATTGTTAAGTCCCCAAGTAACATTAGCTATTTTAAACCTGAGACTCCAGAGCTAGCTAGCAGGAAAGAAAACTTGCTAGCTTCAGGTAGAAAAAACTATAACCAGAACCACAGGTTTCCCTACTACACCCAGCCCCAGGCTGCTAAGGACAGCCCTGGAGTAAAGACAAGGAGGAGCTGCAATACTGCACCCAGCCCCCAGGCTGCTAAGGGCAGCCCTGGAGTAAAGACAAGGAGGAGCTGCAATACTGCACCCAGCCCCCAGGCTGCTAAGGGCAGCCCTGGAGTAAAGACAAGGTCACCTCGGCCAGCAGGACTGCTGGTCATCCTAATTGCAACTCACCAGCCCCTACACAGGGTCAGACTATTCCAGACAGAAAGCTGGTCTTTGTCCCGTCTCATGGTATAACGTGTACCCTTGGTTCACTTCTCACAATCAATGCTGGCCCTGAGGGAGCAGCTGCCTGCTGCATGCCAGTCAGCTGACAGGAAGCCCCACATGCACGCAACACATCCTGCTCCACAATGACTCCCGACATCCCCCTGGCCATTCCACTGTCACTGGCCTTGTTGAGTCCTGTACTGTCCCTTAGACTGTGATGTTTTAACATCCTCCTCCAACTCATCCTTGCACTTTCCCCAGGTATCCTTAGAGCAGTGGTTCTCAATCTGAGGGTTCAACCTCCCCTTAGGAGGTTGAACAACCCTTTCACAGGGGTCTCACATCAAATAATTACATTTCAATCCCTAACAGTAGTAAATTATAGTTATGAACAGCAACGAAAATAATTTTATGGTTAGGGTCACAACACGAGGAACTGTATTAGAGGGCTGCAGCACTCACTGGCTTAGAGGTTCCCCCACAACCCACAGAAAGAAGTCCTAGCTCTATAAAGTGGCAGTCAAGCACCCCTACATTCCAGCTTCTTTTCCCTTATTCTTACCATCTCCACTGGTCTTTCCTCAGTATCACTCCATTTCACTCTTGAAGGCCATGCGACTCCATTTATCTGGGAGGCCTATTAAGCTGCAAACATCCTTCACCAGTTCTAAGCAGCAGCTGGAAACTCTGTTCCCAGTCTCTAGATCAATGCTATCCACTGCCACAGCTTCTAGCCACATAAGGCTATTTGAGTACATGAATGATGGTGATGGCCTTTCCAAATGTTTGTGTATGCGTGAGTATATATATGTGTGTGTGTATGCATATATACTTATATATGTATATGTATGTATGTATATATATACATATATGTTCACAGGATTTGAAGGACTTAGTAATACCCCCCAAAGTACCTTAGTTTTCTATACTACTTTCACATTAAAATGATACAGATATTAAGTAAAAATGTGTTAGCTGGATACAATGGAATAAAAATGTATTAACTATACCATTTTAAGACAGCTGGCTTACCTGCTAGAAAAATTAAAACTAACATAGATGACTTACATTGAATTTCCAGAGCACAGGGCTACTCTGTATTGCTATGAGTCTTCACTTATGTTTTCATTTCTTTAGTCAGCAAACACAGTCCCTGACCTGAAGCTCTGTCCAGTGTGGGGAATGGGGGTGGGGGACTTCATTCCAGCTATGCCTTGCAAACATATAGCAAGTATAAATGACTGTTTAATGTTGACTACTCAAGACAAACGCTCAACACTAACACCGTCCTTTGTGCTCCTTCCTCCCCGCAGGTCCTCCCTAAGATGACATCACATGTGGTAAATGAGATTGATAACATACTGCGCAACAAGCCCTACAGCAAAAAGGACTATAGATCATAAGGCAATGCATGAGCCCCAGAATCTGCATGGGTAAAATCATGGTGGCTAGGCAGTGCAGAACGACCTTACTAGACACTCTTTCAATCACTTAGCAGCTTGCTGCTCAATCTCTAGTGTCCCCGGATTCTCTGAGGTTTCTGCTGTTGCTACCACTGTGCACCCTGAATTCTGAACACGTGAAAATTCACAACCCAGAAAAATCCATTCTATTTTCTTATCTTGGACTGGTCCCTATCCTTGCACTGCTCTGTGCACCTCATGCTTCTGCAAAGGAGAGAATATTGGGATAAGGGAATCTATTCTCTTCAGACATTCATAACTTAAAGAAGGCTGTACATATATATTTTTGTTTCAAAAGAGCAAAACTCACAGAACAGAAACTGCGTGAGCTGCATAGGAAACAGGATATCCTCGCTCTTATAGTCTTGCTTGGGAGAACAAACAGAACTAGTTTACTTATTTTTTTCATATTTCATATTCACATTAGCAAGTTTTAAGTTACCTATCTATCCTTCAACACTAAAATGTCTAGGTATTTGCTTTCACGACCTCTGAAGTTATTTGTTGTGCTTGGCCCTGTACAATTTATCTGGGGCACCTGTTAGGATTCTAACATGTCTATTTGCATATAGAGGCATAAAAGTATGAATACCCCAATCTTAACTAGATACACAATGGCTAATTTATAAAAGGGTTACAATGCTATGGAAACAGCTTTGAATAAAATGTTGTGTTCATTTTTTACAATTTATTAAAGCCTGCATATACTTCCAATTGCTTGTAGGCACAATTTCTGCAAGTTTAAATATCTGAGCTTTAAAAATACACACATGCTCAGTTTTTTAATTAAACCTATAAATACCCAGAAAGGCAAGTGTTCGGTTTACCAGTGGGACATTACAATATAATGCTTGGTATTTTCTGAGGAGTCATTAACATGAAAATAAAGCATAGGCAATGTGAAAAAAAAACCAGTCATTCCTCAGCATATGCGGGATGAATTCACTTGCCCAAAAAGCAAAATATTCAAAAAGCTCCTGATTCTAAATGTATCACACACTACACTGTATGCATGAGAGCTCTTTGCATGGAACAAAGGGGCTTAGCTTTTGTGCTCAGAATCTGAGATACACCCAACCCTGCCTCTACTTCACCTCACTGTATTCCGCTTGTGAAAAATTGTAAGACTATACTGTGTGGATATCTGCAAATAAGGAGAAAACACAGGGTGTTTCTTTCTTTCTGTAAAGGTGGGGTCATTTTCTAACTCTTTTGTCCATCTGTAGATGGACAAAACTACTTTATCTAGTCAGCAAGCCACACTTTAAGATGTACACAAGAAATATATGAACTTAAAGTAATTTTCAGATACGTATCACATTGTTAAGTTCTAAATCTTAAACAGTGAAAGATACCAACAAACACATGATGGTTACTACCTAGGGTCTACTAGGCAATTTGGAAGT
This sequence comes from Peromyscus aztecus, assembly GCA_902168405.1. Classification (NCBI taxonomy): domain Eukaryota; kingdom Metazoa; phylum Chordata; class Mammalia; order Rodentia; family Cricetidae; genus Peromyscus; species Peromyscus aztecus. Next base: position 59,356 of record CABHPQ010001130.1, read on the forward strand.
TCTGCCCATGAGTATCTGACTGATGATGGAAATTACTCAACTTTCCAGCTATTTATTGTAAATCTAATCCACTGAACTACTGTATGTGTGAGTGAAGTGCTGTCTAAAGGAAAATCAACTCCTTTGCTTAGAGTAATAAAGGCATCTGTGCAATTCCATAATAGATCTTCTGGGTCTTTCATTAGAAAGCTTAAGATACATACATTCTCTTGTATATAAAATACAAAATGTCACCAGGAAATAAACAGTAATCACCTAAATAAATTACATCGGTGGCTATACTGCACTGAATGCTTAACAGAAGTCACAGAAACTAAGGCAGGAGGATCTTAAGTTTCTGGCCAGTTTGGACTGCACTTAGAAGACAACTCCAAAAATTTTTGCAAACTTTTCTTTCCTTTTCAATGCATGTGTGCATTTGCATGTGTATACACAATCAGAAATGCACCCCTGCGTGCACGCGCGCGCGCGCGCGCGCACACACACACACACACACACACACACGTGCATGAACATACACACAAATAAAATTAAAATTAAAAAAAAATAAAAATTAAAGACCCCACCAAACTCCTATGAACTACCCTGTTTGGGACTCTAAAAAAGACTGGAAATAAACTTGGACTGCCCCCAAGAGATATGCTGGTATTCTCCACACATGCACATATATACATACAAATCCTTCCTTAGTGTCCCCAGGAACTGCAATGCCTGGTAGGCAAAGAAGCCACATGAGCAGGAGGGCATAGGAGGTTCCTTTAACTGTGTTGTGCCTGTCACTACCTCACAGACAAGTGGGCAGTAACTTCAACAGTGCATTTACATGTGTAGGAAAGATGATTAATATAAAACATGTAATAAAGATACTCACATGGTTCACATAAAGAATTGCAGAAAAAACACATTTTTAAAAACAAAGTTTAATCATACTTGGTAAAAACAAGACTTTTTGTAAGAATGTTGAGTATAAATTCAACTCCATTATTTCAATTAACTTCAAATCCTGTTTCAAATTATCCTTCCCAAGTTACAATAATATACCAAACAGGGCAAGGTGTAAATTTAGATACAAGACTACTATTAAGTTATGAATGAGTAAATCAAGGAATAAAAATGCTTAACACTAAGATTCTACCTATCTCAGAAAAAGAAAGCAAGCACTCTGAGTGTCCTTTTTACTGGTGTTACATATGGGGTCCTTTCGAGATAAAAACTCTGCCAGGCTTTTACTGTCTATGTAGGTCTTACTTCATAATTCTATTTGCCACATTCGGTATGGAGAAGAGATTAGGGGACAGGGTCCATATTTCTAAGTGTAAAGGACTGATACATTAAATCCTTAAAGGTAGCAGGTGATCTGGCTATGACTTCATACACAGAAATTTATCTGGTAGTGTAGAGTTAGAGGACATTTTCAGAGTTAAAAACAGACAGCTGTAGGAAACATTCAAGACAGAAAAACACTACACAATTACTCTTCCAGCAAATTTTTGGTTACTAATTCAAGAGAATTAAAATTTTGAGGCTGGCCCCTCTCTTTGACCATTCCTGAGCTGCTAACAATATTGTCAAATAATGGTGGTGACTTTCTCCCCATCTACACAGGCACTGCCACCTAGTGGCCAGTTTGCAACAGCCTCTTAGAAGGTGCTTGGCCCAGCTCCAGTAACAATTTGACGGTGTAGCCAATTATTTTATTAGATAAACGCACTGGTACACAAACTGTTACCAGCCAATTACTGATTAAAACAGAAGAACAAAACACCCTACCTCATGTGTGTTACCTAAATGTACTTTGCATTGAATCTCCTCTCTTTCCTACTCATTCCACATTACCTGGTAATGGCACTCAGGTAACAATGCACCACAGAAAAGAACTGAACACTTCCCGGAGCATGGTAAAATGATTTTCAACACAATGAGAAGTCAGGTGACCGTACAAAGGTACTCCTCCCATCTTCCCTAAGTTCTTAATGCAGACCACTGAAACTTCATCTACCAGCACACAAGCAGCTCAACTCATGGTGAACACATCTTTAAACTCAGAAATAGTATGAGTTCCTCTTATGTTTACAAGTAGAAACTAAGCACTAGGAATATTTCCCTCTGTGGTGCCATTCTAGGAGTTCCCGGGTGTGGTGAACAGCGAACAGGAAGATGAAGTCAGTGATCCTAAGTGTGAAGTCATCTAAATCTAGACGTTATGGCACACAGAATCTGCACACATGGGTGGGTGGGGTATGACGTGAGGCCGCTCTTTGCTAACCCCCAAGACTGACTGTGATCAGCATTTGTTCACAAATGACAAGAACCCTCGGCAAAAGGGGACAAATTTATTCACGCCCTCATAGGAAAATGCTGACAACCCTTTCAAACCACTGCAAATTCCTTGGAGAGTTCACTCAATTCCAGGGCTAAGTTCACAAAACATTCTTCTGGTCTCTCATGTGTCAATAATCAGGAAAGAAGTGTTTTCTCACTTAATATTCTGCCTGTGGTGCTGAGAGCCTGGTCACAGAAAACAATGATTCCAGTGACTTCACACATCAAACCAATATGGCAGGGTCAAGCTGACCTCCCTGGCCGCCCAAGGCCAAAGCCATACAGCCGAACAGCGTGTGCTTTAGTTTCACAGGCCAACACTCATAGGCTGGGGACTATTTTTAGGTTACTACCTTGGCTGCCTTTCTTATAAAAAAAAAAATGTTGCAAGTTTCTCTCCCTCCAAGTGAAGAGGCGATGTTTTTGAGTTATCATAAAGTACAAACTCAGAGACTTCTGTTTAATCCCTTGGGAAGAGGATTCACTGAGATTTACAGTCAAAAGTTGTAATATTGTGCTTGGAACACAGAGAACCAGTTATTAACTTCTTCCTCCTATTATAAATAATAACAGCTCAGTCCAGGTTACCACGACCTCTGACAGATGTAGGAAACAAGTTATTTTCTCCTCTTGTGATTAGAGCACATTGCAAGACTTCTTGCCTTTTAATAAATGTCCTGGTACTCTGAGTTTCCCTTTCAATTCAATTTAATTTCAACAATCTGTCAAAAGAGCCAATAAACAAACACTAAATTACATTCTATTGCATTTTTCAACCCTCCAAATCCAGACTATAAAAACATCTTGTGTGTCTCCCAACCTGGCCACCCTGATACTTTTCCATATAGCACAGGCCACACATAGATACAAAGGCAGGGGGCCGAGAACATGGTCTACTTGGAGCCAGTAGAGAGCAGGGCGATGAGTCCAGAGGAAGCACTTATGGACAAAATGTAGTTCCTGCAAGAATATGTTAAGGAAAAAGTGAGACCCCAAAATTAGTTTTTCAACAATCAAAGAGCTTTTCCTTATTAACACAAGTACGTGCATGTAGTTTCACTGTCTGTAAACGAAATTTACAATATGGAAGGCTATAAAACATGACAAAATATCCACAAGCAATGTGTTTCAATATTAAAAAAGACATTTTTGAGTCAAACCTAGAAGAAATAACAATCACAAAAAACACATCTTAGTTCCACTTAAACCCTCACAAAAAGAGCTAGTCTGAGCACATCAGACACAAAACAGTAAAGGGAAAAATTCTCATGACAGAGTCCTGCTACAGCTGGCCTATAAGGCAAGGAGGTTCGGGAAGTTCATGGCTATTTACAACCTCTTTGAGCAAACCATTCTGGGGCCATTCTGGCAAAAGACGTGAGTTGGAAGATATGAGTTGGAAGGTGTCTGACGTTTTATTACACGATAACCTCTTATTGTCACCAAAAGACGTGAGCTGGAAGGTGTCTGACGTTTTATTACACGATAACCACTGATTGTTAAAAGTCTGGCTGCATTTTCCTGGATAACACCTTTAATTAAAAAAATTTCTTTAGCCGGGCGGTGGTGGCGCACGCCTTTAATCCCAGCACTCGGGAGGCAGAGCCAGGCGGATCTTTGTGAGTTCGAGGCCAGCCTGGTCTACAGAGCGAGATCCAGGAAAGGCGCAAAGCTACACAGAGAAACCCTGTCTCGGAAAAAAAAAAAAAAAGAAAAAAAAATTTCTTTAATAAAAGACAAATGACTGTTGGCCAAAGCTCACTTTAAAAGCATCTTGAACACTATGAATATATAAAACGTACCTACCATTTGCCACTACCCTGGCCATCCACCTAACCCCAAAGTCAGCGGATGTGCATAATGGAACGAGTGAAGACGGTACGTTGACTGATTTTGACTCCTTTTAGACAGGTAAGTGGACGATGTTATACATACAATATAAGACTGCTTTATAACACTTGCCACTTACCATAAAACTAACTTATAGACTTAAAAAACACTAAATCAAGCCAGAAACTTCTAAGTTCTAAGTCCATAGACACCTGCCTAAAGTTAGTACTATTTAACTGACTCTGGGAAGTTTTTGTTTCCACTAACATACCAGATGGCTTAAAAATAAAACAAACTACTGTTTATAGCTTCCGAAAACGTTTAAAAGATACACCGTGGGGTTGAAGTTCTTCAGTATAAAGAAGGAAGCAACAATGACCAAAACCAGGAACAGAGTGTTGTTATAGAAGATGGAAAATGTTGTGGCTTCATAATCGGCAACTTCATTCTTCTTCCACAAGATTCTACAGATACAAAAACAGGTCAAACAAGTTTATAAATATGACCAAAACCTTTAAATACAAATGGTTCTCATTTATTACAAGACAAACTTTTCCTGTGTTCAAGGCTGAGATGCATTTGCAGTATTATATTTAGAGCACATTATTTCCTTTCTTACACTGAATTCTGTTTTCCTTGTGGATGCTAAATAACAGTTGCTGGGTGTTACCATTTCCCCAAACAGCCAAGGCTGCAGTAGAAGGCAATGACATTAATTGCAAATGGCATGATTTTATAAGCACCTAAAATAGGTGTCTTTGCTTAAGAGTCCCAGGAAAGGAAGTACCCCACCTGAGGCCTGTGAACCAGCCACACACTCCCAGGATTGCTATGGATGTGGCCTAACCCATTTACAGATGATGTCGTATCCTTGGTTAGGTCTGCACTCAAAACTTAGTCTCAGTGGTTGGTATGGCTCGGGCTTCTTTGGCTTTAGTCCTCTAGCTGCACCCTAGCCTAAGGTTCTCTAATCTACGGGCTTCAGCCTTTAGCTTCACAACTTAAAGAGATACTGCCAAGAACAAAGCTAGCCACGATCTTACCAGGTCTATCTTCAGCTGTCTTTACTAAATTCGAAGAAGGGATTTACATGATTTTTAGGACGATGTTTTTAACTTCTATAAAATTCTTACTTTTAAATCTGTTTCAATTGCTCCCATATTTATCTGCTTTTTATCCCTCCAAATTGGCCAAGAGGGTATTTCAGAATGCTTTTGATTAAAGCAGATTTTATTCCACTTGGCTAATTAACTTTGCAAAGTCATTTTTTAAAGAGTAGACTGTGATCCATTGGTGGAGTATGAAATGAAGTAAGTTGTTCAACTGCTTAGGAAAAATTAACCAAGTGGGTTGAGACTTGTTTTTCTTCTTTAATGTAACAGAAAAAAAAATTGAGAATCTATCACACACAGCATGGTAACTACTGTTTTCTGAAATATTTGTATATATGTACAAATTATGAGAATCCATCACACACAGCATGGTAACTACCGTTTTCTGAAATATTTGTATATATGTACAAATTATTATACTTGGTTAAAAGGTGAAATGCTGCTTCACTGTGGAGTCATCATCAGAAAGATTAAAAACTGAAACTCTAGATGCTTTGTCCTCCCTGGATGAAACAGTGCCCTCTCACCCACCACCACAGGAACTACTAACCAACATTTCTACTTACATGTGCTCTAGTCCCATTCAAGAAGCTTGGCTGTACGAGCTAAAATGAGGGTATCATCACTCATCTTCACCATGAGAAATCTATGGTCTCTAATAATACTTATGCTCTATTTCCTTGATTTTTACAAACACTACAACTTAATAAACTTACTCTACTTTGGGAAACAGGAAGAACATTACATTAAAGTATAGCCAACAATTAAAAACTTGTGATTTCAAAGAAGAGTAAATGTAAATCTAAACTGGAGGAAATGTTTACCACTCTTACACTGCTCCAAGGAAATCAAGCACAGTAAGGCACACAGACCCAATGCACTGAATGCTAAAAAATACTCAGAATCAACACAGCTATTTTTAACTCTGGCAAAAGACCCAGTGAGCTATGGCATGCTTTTACTCTGCTGATTAAATCATCCCAGTGACATCTGAGCACGTCTCCCTAACTCTCTTCCTGCCATGACCTGAAACAGAATCACCTCCAAAACAACTAAGATCCAAGTCTGATCATCCAATCCATGATGCTACCCTAGCTCCCACGTTACACCAGGGTATTCAAGTCAGGACCATCCAAATGTCTTCAAAACACTTCCCTTCCACCACATACTGGTTATTTTGAAATAATTTAAAAAGCCCAAATGTATCATTACCAACGGTTCTACCAAGGCTTCACTGGTAGAATCATTCTTCAGGGACAGCTTACTAAAAAAAGGCAACAAGGAAAGACCAAACAGCAACTGTTACAAGCAGATAATACAGAGAAAGAACTTCAGGAAATTGAGAAGTAACAGTCACACCTCCACACCTGCTCAATCTCTAACTGGACACTGCTTATTTCCATCCAGAGTGAGGGGCTTGACAGATACACACCTAAAAGCTATAAATGGAGCCTGGAGAGAGACACAAAATGTTGTACCTTTTCTTACACCAAATCTCTTGCAAGCAGCTTATCCTCTAACAGCAACTTACCAAATTTTAATGAGTCTCTGATCTGTTCTCCAGATCAATTGAGTCTCGACCTGGGTAACAGCATTTCTGTGACAGAAATACTAACAGCACTAATTTCTACTGGTGACGAGAGCAATCGCATAATCTGCACTTTACACATCCACCTGACACAACTTTGAATAGCTAAGTCAACACATGGCAAAGAGTTTCACTCTCAGTTCCCGTTCTGACTCATTGCTAATGACTACCTGAACTAGGCATTGAGAAATATTCTGAGACGTCCCAGGATCAAAAACCAACACACATAGCAGCCCAGTCAAGTCTGCAGTTGCAAGTGAGACCTGTTTGCCATTTCCAATATGACCACCTCCAAAACCTTTACAACTGTGTCAATTACTCTGAAATTTGGGTAACTATGACATGTACCCCAGTTTAGCAAACACTGTCCTATACAATTCAACAACAGGGGTTTTATGGTTACTGATTCTCTAACTTTTATTTCTACTCAAAATTACACAACCAAAGAGCTCTGCAGTCAAACATGACAGCTCCCTACAAAAGGTCTTCACTACCATGATTTTAATATCATATCCTCAGTTTTATCAAGTATCCACAGAAGATAATCATTTTCTTCAGGTTTGGTGTCTTTCCAAACCAATGCAGAAGCTCTGTTCATTAAGTTACTTGGTATTCTTTAAATCAGGATCCACTTGATAAAGTCCTTCATGAGCTAGTGCCAGCAAGACTTTTCTCAGGGCTTGCATGCTATGCTGCTTCCATCAGTGAGAAAAGAGCATGACCTCACGCACTTCCTGAACACTTGGGAACTCAAAAGTAAGCACAATGCTCAAATGCTGGACCAAATTCCAAAGTCATCATTTAAACACCTTTTCTTCCCATTAAATAGTTTTCGATCTTATAAAATTATATTACTCTGCAAGGCCCACACCAAGTCTTTCTGGGGGAAAGTGCAGTCAAGTCTTGTCCCACAAAGCACCTTGCTAAAGCTTAAGATCCATGAAAACAACCATGCTAAGCAACAATGAATATCTGGTGACTCTTACGCACCAGTTCACTTGATCACTTTGGGGCTTAGGCACTTCATACTGATGGACTGTTTAAGAAGTCTTCTAAGTGCAGCTGGCCAAGAAGAAAAAAAAATGGGGGTTAACAAACATACCACCACAAACTCAGGCAACAGAGGACAAACGCAGTCCTTTCTTTCCTCAGCCACTGCATTCAGTGTCCATACATGCCATGGACACCCCTGGGGAATTTGGGGTCACAACTAATAAAAATGTTAATATGCTGTGGGATGGTCTGTATGTCAAATTGCTCTGATTGGTCAATAAATAAAACACTGATTGGCCAGTGGCCAGGCAGGAAGTATAGGCGGGACTAACAGAGAGGAGAATTAAGAGAACAGGAAGCTGAGTGAAAGAGACACTGCCAATCGCCGCCATGACAAGCAGCATGTGAAGACGCCGGTAAGCCACGAGCCACGTGGCAAGGTATAGATTTATAGAAATGGGTTAATTTAAGATAGAAGAACAGTTAGCAAGAAGCCTGCCACGGCCATACAGTTTGTAAGCAATATAAGTCTCTGTGTTTACTTGGTTGGGTCTGAGCAGCTGTGGGACTGGCAGGTGAGAGAGATTTGTCCTGACTGTGGGCCAGGCAGGAAAACTCTAGCTACATTAATATAATACCCTGTAACACTACAGAGTTGGAAGGGTTAACTGACATACAAGGACACAGAAGGAAGCTCTGTCGCTTCCTAAATTCCGGTGCAACAGTTACTGGTTAAGCTCCCAAGTTAGCCAGCCTCTATTACCAGGGATCTATGTTATCGACAGCCAAGTTACTCTAAGCTTTCTGGACCTTACTTTCCTCGGGTGTAAAACGGAGTCTGTTACTTGTATGTATGTTTTCAGAGCTGACCATTTGGTAAGTGGATAACCAGTTGGTGTGCTCTTCCCTGGAGGAGACTAATTCTCCCCCTCTCAGCATTCTTAACTGCCTGTAGTTCTTTGTGCAGGGCTGAGACCTCCTGAGCTTTCCACTTCCACATCCTCATCTATCGGTGTCTTTCTCTTCCTTGTTCAGGTCACATTTAGGCATCTATGCTGATGAGGTTTCATGGCTGTAGCTTCTCTGACATTTTTAGTAGACCAGAATCTCACAGCAAATTTCCTGTTCCTCTGATTCTTACACTCTCTCTTTCTCTGCCCTCAGGAGTGACTCCCCGAGGCGTAAATGCAGGAATCATATTGCAGATGTACACCTAACTCTTTAGAACACATCAGCTGTAGAGAGCTCAGAGAAAAGGCTCCAGTAGTAACAAAACTCAAAAACAATCAGCTATTCCTATCACCGTTGCTACTACTTATACAATTCCAATGTCTATCATCTTTAATGAGAAGTCAAAAACTTATTTTCTCCCAAGTTTTATAACTAACACTTGAAACAAGGAGCCAAGCGGGTGGAGAAACAGATTAAAGAGTGCTTGAGAGCAAACATGATGACCACAGTCAGAACCCAGCAGCCATGTAGAAGTTGGGCATGGTCCCGTGCATCCTGGAACCCCAGCTCCAAGGAGACAAGAGGTTCATTAAGGCTTGTGAACCCTTGTGGGTTATTCCTGGTTCAGCAAGAGAAAGAACACAGTGGAGAGTGATGGAGGAAATACCTACCACCATCTTCTGGCCTCTAATGCATATACATACGTATATACATGTATACACACACACACACACACACACACACACACACACACACACACACACAGAGTCTAACCTTTCATCTTTCTCCTTCCGAGACATCTTTCTATTATCAGCTTCAGAAAGTTTTCGGGTCACTTCTTTGGAAACAGCATCCTCCCTCTTCTGTGCTACTCTGAAAGAAAACACAAAAAGAAAAAGGTTTCCACAAGCTCCAGAGATGAAAATCAGTCTTGCAAAACACTATGTACTCATATTTTATATTGGCAACTAAATGACACTTTACATTTCAAGAAAGTCAACTGGACACAAAGTTCCAAATGTATTACACTGTACAAGCCTAAGAGAAGTTCAAGAAACTCTCAAGATACGGTTTCTTAGTTATGGGATTTGATTTCTGCTTGTATTTAAAATGGGTATAAAAGCCAAAGGAAACGCTACTAGCACAACTCTCTAGGAATCATTATGATTACATTTTATTTCCTAAAGTTCACAGGGGATGTTTTATTACTGATGTGATCCAATTCCAAGGAGACCAAAGAACAGACATTTTGATTTAATACATGAAGGAAAATAACTATAGTATCTGAAAGCTATGCTTATAACTCCATTCCAAAGGATAATTTTATTTAAAAGAAGTAATAGAGTATGGTCAGAGCCTGACCATAACACTTTTAAATTAGCCACTGCTTTGAGTTAACACTGAGTCAGACAGAAGAGTTTGATCAAGAAATCAAATGTGCGGGTTGCTACAGCTGGACACTATAGCAAATGCCTGTAATCCCAGTGCTTGGGAAGTGGAAGCACAAGGTTAAGGAGTTCAAGGTCAGCCTCAGCTACATGGTATCATGTCTCAAAAAAGTATACAGATCAAGCCGGGCAGTGGTGGTGCATGCCTTTAATCCCAGCACTTGGGAGGTGGAGGCAGGTGGATCTCAGTGAGTTTGAGGCCAACCTAGTCTACAAAGGACCAGGCACCAAAACAACACAGAGAAACCCTGTCTCGGAAAACTAAACCAAACCAAACCACAAAAAGGATACAGATCAAAACAATAACAAAAATCTACAGATGAATTTTATCAGGTAGAGTTATTAGTAAAGTGGTATATTTAAATAATAAAATATAAATAGCCACCCATAGACTAAGACACTTATATTCAACATAGTGCATTTTTCACAGAATGAGAGCTACAGTTAGCCCTACAGAAGAGAAAGTAGTAGTAATGACAACACACAAACTTCCAGAGTACCTAGCAGCCCAACAGTGCTCCCACTATGATAGTATTCAACATGGCATCACAACAGAATAGAACAGAGACAGAAGCCTGTTCACTGTGTTCAAGGCCTCAGACTTACATTATCACACTATATTAGTTCTGGTCAGTATACCAAGGAAAACTAGAGAAATTGGGATGGACTCCAAGAGAACACCCAAGATCATTCACTCAACACGAGAGCCTCTAGAATCTAGAGTCTAGATGCAAGGTAAGCACAGACTATAGCTGACTTTCCCATGCCTGCATCTCTAGTTTTCACTCAAGAGCAAAGTTAGAACTAACACTGATAAAAAGTAAACTACAACTAATATATGTTTTTAAAGGGTCATAGTTACCTTCTAACTTTATAATCAATCCCAAATTGGTAACCCAAGGGAGGTAAAGCTAAGAAAAATAGATGAGTTAAGGGGTCAGATGTCTAGAACCCTCCAGGGTACATTTTTATTCCAAAGATCCAAGCTCATATGACTTTATTATATAAAAATCACACCTTTGGGTGTTTCTTTCATTCCTGAGAAGCTGGGCTCTTGAGGGAGAGACTCCTCTCTCAGCCCCTCTAGCAATCAAAGAACTATTTCCAGAACTTAACTTCAGGCCCTTTTTCTCTATAGAAAGCCTCCAAAGAGATGGGAGTGGACAAAAGGTCCATAGCTGAACATCAAAACATACATACACATACTCTTAGGTGTCAGGACTCAAAAACATAAGTCTTCAAAAGAATTACTTACCCATAAGCTCCTCTATGGACTATATGCAGGACAAATCTACCTGAAAGACCCCAACCAGATAACCAACTTCTCTTCTAGGTCTGGTAGTCTATTATTTACCAACTAGAGACTCAACCACCACCAGGTTCACTCAAAAAAGAGGTCCTCTCCAGTATCAGATGTCTTAAGTCTGCTGGAGAATAAATCTCACTCAGTCAGTTTCTAACAAGACGAGCCACTCCAGGGGCCCAGCACACTATCAACTGAGATAGCTCATGGGAACTATTTTTTGTGATCCTATTTCACCTCCCCCGCTTCTTTGCTACTGTTAAAATCCTTATCTTACACCTCTGGAGTCAAAAATATACATGAAAATCATACAGCCCAAGACAGCACACTTAAGAGTAGCAGAGCAGACACTGGACTCTAGACTTGTTGGCTCTGGAGCTATCTTCTGTCACCACAAGCTACAGGCACTCACCCTCTCACTGCGTCTGTAAGCCTCATGCATCGTGGAAACCTATAGCTGCTTTACTTTAGGACTACTGTGGGGAGGGGCAGGTAGAAGCCAAAGGACAGCTCTTGGGACTTGGTTCTCTCTTTCCACTATGGGTTCTGGGAAACAAATTCGGGTCATTGGCTTGCATGGTAAGTTCTTTTACCCACTGAGCCATCTCACCAGCCCTAAATCTATAGTTTCTGTCAGCTACAATACTTACTACCTCAAAACTACGACTAAAGGAAATTCTACTTAGGAGTATACTGAAATTTTACTAAACTAAACTGTCAATAACCGTTCTAAGAGATATAAAGTAAAAGACATAGCAGTTGCCCTCAAGAAGCCTAGAGTAGGACTCAGGTAAAAAGAACAATTTGATCCCAAAGAAGTACATAAACAGTTAGTGGCATTCAAAGTTAGTAACAAATCTCAACACCAAAGGAACTGAGCTACAAGGGATTATAAAGGACAGTCATGCAAGATTCTCTTTCTGATGAATTCTATATTCACAGACATCCATGTCCCATAAGAACACAGTCTGGAGTAGAGGATGAAATGAGCTGAATCTTGAAATGGCAGGTGACAAAGAGGCTGTCAGACAGAAGGATGACAGAGATAAGCTGATCAGGCTGCTGGTCCAGCAGAACTGCAATCATGAAGCCAAGCCTTTGTGTGCTCAGAAAGACAGCAGCTGCTCAGGTCACTGCTGGCCCATCTCTTAAATAAAACCCTGTTAACTAAGATCGTAATATACTATTAATTCCTTGTCAACTGAAAGAGCCTACCATAAAGATAACAAAACAAAGAAATGATCAAAATCAGGTAGGATTCTCTGGAAAGGTTTTCTGAGTCTTGAAATAACATTTAGGAACAGAAAACAGGGGGGTCCTGAATGGAAATGGGCACAAGACACAATTAAAGGATGACAAGGCTAAGCCTAACTCTGAAGGGTGAGGCTTCAGAGGAAGGAGGCAGATGACTCTTATTCTAAGAAGCTGAAAGGATTTTTGGTGTTACTGAATTAGAAAAAAAAAAAAAGACCATGATGTGTTAAAAATAGTTAAAAAAATAAAAAAGAAAGATAAAGAGGAATGTATCACTTCTCAGTCTTTCAACTGATATGTGATCTTTTAGAAATTATTATTATTACTATTATTATTTTGCCTGCATATGTCTGTGCACCAGACATGCCTGGTGCCCACAGAGGCCAGAAGGCATCAGAATCCCTAGATTTGGAGTTACAGACAGTTGTGAGCCACCACGTGAGTGCTGGAAATTGAAACTGAGTCCTCTGGAAAAGCAGCCACTACATTTAGCCACTGAGCCATCTCTCCAGTCAGTCCCTCATATGTATGTGTAATTTTATCCCATAAAATAGGGATGATGTAAAGAAAAAGGATCATCAATAGCTTTACACAGTCCCTGTCAGAGTAGGCCTTATGTTTTTGTTTCAGAGACCAGATGGAGACTGCTGTATCAGTCCAAACAAAAAATTTCTAATCAAGTGTGGATACTATGGGAAATTTTCTTTAAAAAGATTACACAGAATGTTTAAGCTCAGAATCTCTACTGCCTTTTAAAAATTACTTTAGAAGCTGGAGAAATGGCTCAGCAATTAAGAGCACATATTGCTCTTGCAGAGGACCTGATTCAGTTCCCAGCACCCATGTCAGGTGGCTCAGAACTATGTGTAATTCAAGCTCCAGGGGATCTAACACTCTTTTCTGGCCCCCTCAGGCAAGGGTACACTCGTGCATACAAACACACACACACACACACTTCAAAATAAAAAGTAAATTAAAAAAAAAATTACTTCAAAGAAAAGCCAAATCCAAAAGGTGCTATTGAATAAACCAGAGAACATCCTGCTACCCCAAAAGTGTATATGAAAGTAACTCTAGAGAACATCTTTTCAAATTAAATATTAATTTATACTCTGCTTCCCAAGAGGACCAAAGCACTCTGAAATAATAAATTACAGCTAGTATGGTTGCTCACGCCTATAATCCCAACACCATTCACAAGATCAACCTGGGCTACATAATCCCTAGCTCAAATAAACAAATAATTATTGCAATCATTCCTAAGTCTACACTCTCCTGTTTACTCTTGAGGAAAGCAGAGTATCAACGTGCTTATTACATAAAAATTTACTGGGGTAAAACTTGGGTTTTCTTCTCCAAAAGCTATTAAAATAATTTGTCTTATAATATCTGTGATCTTGAAATCCAAGAAATATTGTTACCTTCTACAGTGAATACACTTAAGAGACAGAAAAAAAAAAATGTAACTGGCATTGAAAATGTCAGAGAATCTTCTTTTTTAAAGTTGCTTCCAAAATTAGTAAATAGAGAGCCCAGAACAATTTCTAGAAAGAACTCCATTGAGTTTCTTCTAATATTAATTTATTTGGTAAATTTGCTTTTCTGATGAAACCAGCGATTACAAACTAGTGCTTAAATATTCCAATTCCACTCTCGACATCTATTTCCACCAAAGTGTCAGATGGCTCAAGGGGCTATCAATTCCCCAGGTATCAATATGCCTTCTTCCCAAAATAGAGACACACACACACACGGTTCAAACTGATGCTATGTTATAACTATAAAGCATCTTTAAGAAGACACTCTACCATAAAATACGCAGTCTATTCACAGGGACTCTTGAAAAATGTACTTACTTGTGCTTGAGGACAAATTTTACATTCTTGTATGCAAAGGCTACCAAGTAAGTGCTCACTAACGTCATCACACTGTAGAGAACAGCAGACTGGATGAGATCCATGTGCCATATGCGCCAGTACAACCCTGAGTTCAGACAAAAGGAAGAGAGGGACACAAATGGGAACAAACATTACCACCTCTTGACACAAGCCTGCCAGATCAATTACAGCTAAACCAGGTAAAAG
>CABHPQ010001131.1:0-13174 GCA_902168405.1 Peromyscus aztecus
ATATTTCTTGACTGCTAAGGAATGGAGAGCTCAGCATATTGTGGGCAGTGCCACCTCCTGGGCAGGTGGTCCAGAGCTCTATAAGAAAGCTGGCTGAGCCAGGCGGTGGTGGCACATGCCTTTAATCCCAGCACTCAGGAGGCAGAGGTAGACAGATATCTGTGAGTTCGAGGTCAGCCTGGTCTACAAAGCGAGTTCCAGAAAAGGTGCAAAGCTACACAGAGAAACCCTGTCTCGAAACCCGCCCCCCCCACCCCAAAGAAAGAAAGAAAGCAAGCAAGCTGGCTGAGCAAGAGCCAGAGGGAGCAAGTCAGTGAGCAGCACTCTCCTTGGTAACTGCCTCAAGCTCCCATCTTGAGTTATTGTCCTGCTCTCCTCCATTGATGGGTGGTTACCTGAAAGCTGAACTAAACCCTTTCCTCTACCAAGTTGCTTTTGGTCACGGTGTTTATCAGAAAAACAGAAAGCAAACTAGAGCAATGGCTCAGTGAGCAAAGGCACATGCTATCAAGCCTGTTGAACTAAACTGCACTCCCCATGACAGTCCTCTGTCGAGCAATGTCCTTGAAAGAAGCTGGAAAGCATTGCTTGCCTGTCAACCCCTTGGCTACTGCTACTTGAAGTAGGGTCCCATCAAACCTGGGACCCACATGGTAGAAGGAGAGAAACAGCTTAAATAGTTGTCCTCTGACTGCTACATGTTTGCATGATGTGGCATGTCTGCACCCACACTTAACCATTCATGCGCACACACGCGCGCACACACACACACACCACATAAATGAATAAATGCAATTTAAATCTAAGAAGCAGAGAGGAATAAATACTTGTTGCTAGCTTCTTTTCTCTTAAAAGGAAAAAGAAAGAAAGAAAGAAAGAAAGAAAGAAAGAAAGAAAGAAATAAAGAAAGAAAGAAAGAAAGAAAGAAAGAAAGAAAAAGAAAGGAAGGAAGGAAGGAAGGAAGGAAGGAAGGAAGGAAGGAAGGAAGGAAGGAAGGAAGGAAGAAAGAAAGAAAGGAAGAAGGAAATTTCACAGAGTTCTACAAGGGCCCAGGGAATGTTCTGGAAGGGTCTTGGTGCACTTGGACAAACCAGTATCTCTATAACAGAGTGGGTATGTGCAATCCTGTCAGAGATGAAGATGGATGAAGCCAGATGCTATCACAGGCACATGATCAAGTGAGCATCTGTAGTAATTTACTCTAGTACCAGACATAAAAGGGGATGACTAGCAGGGACAATGAGGGGATAGAAAATTGCCATTACAGTGGTCCTATCAAAGTCAAAACACCTCTGAAATCAAACACAAGAGCTGAGGAGAGGAAGGCAGATGAGAGACATCACAACAGATCCATCAGCATTTAGCCACACCAGTGCTTGGAGAAGCAATCCTGAGAACCAATAATGAATGGCATGAAGTTGACATTCTGGGTCTCAGAGAAGATCATAAAATCTTGAGTAGAAATAGAGAGCACAGGAAGAGAAGGAGCTGTGGTAGATCTTTTTTTTTTTTTTTTTTAGGAATAAAATTGTATTGTTTTGCTGTTTAATATGTCCTTCCTCCCCATTCTTACAGAGGAGAGAAGATCACAACATAGGTGGGTTGCCCCAGCGCTTATACAATGCCTGCAGATGCTTGCACTGACAGCAACCTTTGGTCTTTGCAATGTTTACATTTTTTAAATGAAATTACATTGTTTAGGGTTTCCTAAACCTCCTGGAACATTCCCTATTCTATTGAGGGAAGAATATTGACCCATGGCTTAAGAATCTACATTCAAAACAGGAAGGATTAAGCTGTACAGAGTTGGAAATTTAATCTGATTATACGGTCTAGTCCTTGGTCCCCACCCCCACACATGCTCTTGCAGGAAGTGCAGTGGATGGACAGTGTGGGTCACCAGAAGCCTGCTATCTGTCCAGCTCCCCACTTCCAGCAGCAGTAGCCAAAGGGTTTACAGACAAGCAATACTTTCCAACCTCTTTCAATGTCTTTCAAGGAATGTCATGGGGAGAGCAGTTTAGTCTCCATGGCTTTAGTTGAAACTAAAACGACACCGAAAATCCTCTGGGTTGGCCTATCTTTTGCCATCCCCAAATTTCTTCACTGGGATTTAAATAAAAACAAATACCTAAATATGATATGGCCACAACAGAGGAATTGCTCTCACACCCCTCAAACTGAATCTTTGTGAAGAAGAAATCATTAGTTCAGTTTCATGTATCTGAAACATAACAGTAACCTCTATCAGATATCAGGCCAGCAGCTGGAAATGCAAGTCCCACTGAAGCCAGGGCCATGGGAGTAGTTGTAACTGGGAGACATATGGGACCAACAAGAAATGATAATGGTGGTGAGAATAATGGTTAACAAATCCCAAAGACATCTGAGTACTGTTTGCCATTCTCCATGCTCAGCAATGGATAATCCACTTTATCTTATTACTCCCAACAAACTACACATGGGGTAACTGATGCTGTCCCCACTGCACACATGAGCCAGCTGAGGCTCAGAAAGTTTCACTAGCTTTCTTTGCACCAAACAGTTCTAATGAAATCAGTACTCCAAGACAGACAGTAAATGTCTTAGCATCCTATACTTTCCAGTGTTTGACAATGATTAGAGTATAGCGAAACACACTTTGGGTTTAGGTGTCCAAGGGCTAAAAGGGGAGGGTGATGCCTGCTTCTCTAAACAGAATTTGCAGGCATCAGGAATGGTCTGGCAAACCTCTGGGAATGAGGAGAGTTAATATCTGTGTATAGCCTGCTTATTCCTCTCATTTATTCTAGCTTTCAACACCTTCTGGGTGGCTTTGTGTGGTGGGTGGGTGGAGGCTGGCAGGTGTTTTGGAACAGTTTGGACCCCGAGATAACAGGGTTGAGGAGAAGGGTGATGAGATTCTTCACTGAGAGTTAGATCAAAGAAGAACAAATACCTCAGTGTACAGCTAAGTGCGGCTGTAACAACAAACAAGTAGGCTTGGAGGCTGGCAGCCATCGGTCATATTAAAGTTTTCATTTTGAATTCTGTGCAATTCTATCAAGACGGTATTGAATCAGGGTGCATACCATGTACCTAACCAGCAATATTTACTAAGGAGTTATGCACAAATAGCATCTCAGTTAAGAACAGTTTGACAAGACAAGAAACTTTTCAGTGGTATTTTAGTCATTTAAAAACATTTTCCAAGTCTGTTGCATGGGACAAAGCAGCCAGGAAAACATGGCTACAGTCTAGCTCCTATTGATTGAGTGCCCCTGTCCAAGTCACTTAACTGTGTTTTGGCTTTAGTTTTGTTTTTTCTTATAATTGTTTATTTTTTTTCTCCAGTTCCTTCTTTTATTTGAATTTTAGAAGACTCAAAGACATATATGAATTCCATATGTTATTCTGAGCTACATCTACAAAAACGTAACTTTGAACTTAAGCTATACGCTGATAGTCGTTTCTAATTTACTCTACTAAACATCTGTGCACACTCAGTCTTGTTATCTATCAAGCTTTGGTGACCCAGACTAGATGCTGTCAACTGAGAATAACCCTAGAAGTGTACAGTTATGAGCAGGAGGTCAGAGGAGGGATCAAGTCTGGGGTGCTGGTGGTCTGCTTAACACCACGGCTCTACCCATCAGGGAAATCAATACCTGGGAAATCTTCACAGTTTGAAGACAGATTCTCCATTTGTACTTTTACCACTTCTATGACTGTTTCCCATGCTCCCGGTGCACTTGGACGTTTACAGCCAGACAGTAGCCACCCAAGTGGGTAGAAGCTGGGAAGTCTTAGGAGGGTGAGAAACCCTGCCAGCTCACAGATGGCATAACTGAGTGTTTGCCACCTCTGACCAGAAAAACTCCTGGTCCATATAATAGAGAAACTGTTACAGTGAAGTCAGTTCTGGGAGATATAAGATACTTGTCTGATTGCTAGTGTCAGACACACAAGGAAGAACAGAGCCCTCTGAAAGATGAACTCATCTCACCCAGTATATAATTGGCAAACTCTAATTTCTGAAAACCAGATAGAAGATGCTCCAAAATGTCATCCTCCCCGCCCCCACCCCAATTTTTGGTGCTGAGGATGAAATTCAGGACCCAGTGCCTGGCAGGCAAGCGCTTTACCATCGAGCTATAGCTTAGATAATTTCGTAGTCATTCTAGATCCTGCATATCCCAAATCTTTTTCAGCCATAAATACCAGGTATCTGGGTGGCTGGGTAGATAGTATAGTTGTTAAAGTGCTTGCTGTTCAAGCATGAAGATCCAGTTTGAATCCTAGAGCCCACATAAAAAGCCAGTTGTAGTGGTTTATGTTTATAATCCTGTTACTGAGGATGTGGAGACGAATGGGTCTCAGGGGATTCCTGAACATCCAGATTAGGCAAAATTGGCAAAAGTCCAGGCTCAGTGAGAGACCCTGTCTCAATAAACAAGATGAAGGTAGATGAGGGGTTATAAGAGGAGTAAGTAACACCAAAGACCTCTGCAAAGACCATATGGAAAACTCTTATAGGAGCTTCCTAAAATACATACATGTACATATATAAAAGTAGTTTAAATGTACTTAGCCTAGATTGAGGGGACAATACTTCTACTGGACACCACAGGACATCATATTAAAAACCCTGGTGCCAGGGGCCAGTTACCTCTTTTCAAGTTGTTGGTCTGTCAAGTTCCACACAGACTCCCATCCAATATTACAGATCATTTCCCCCACTCACATCCATAATTTGATGGCAAGACTCTATTGCTGAAGATGTCACGTACTTGAATCATAGGACATGGGCATACCAAGGTGAGACTGACCCGGAAGCTTCATTTCTACTAATCAACTGCCGTAGTGCTGGAAGGTCTCATTCACATGACTAGGGGAGAGAGGTAATCGACAGTCTTAAAACTGCTGTGACTATGGCAGACTACAATAAGATGGCCTGGCAACATGTACCCACTGGCACAATAGTGGTACAAGTGTTACGAGAGTAACCAACCACTTTCTGACTGGAATTAAGTCACAAGACAGAGCTCATTTCTGGTACTGTTAACTGGGCCAAGAACCCAGGGATAGGTATGTTATAAGCCCCAGGGGAGAACTTACTACTACTATTCTGCTAGTTAAACATACTATTAAAGTTTCCCCCAAGATCTTATCTTTACACTCTTAGTGTAGCTCTCAATCTTCATGCAAGAAGCTTGTTTTGGGAGCAGCCGGATATTAATAGAGAGACTCACAGCTGGTCAATGTACAGAGAATACGAGACTGTGAACTGCTCAGGTCAACATGGGACATCTCCATCACTCTCTCTATCCCCAAAGCTCAGGCATCATCACAGAAGAAGGGACAGAAAGACTTGAAGGGCCAGACTGTGGAGGACTGCTGCAAAATTGTATTTTCAGGACATGACAGGGCATCGTACACACTAACTCACAGTGGCTGTGTCTCCATGAACAAGACTGGCACATGATTAAGGCAGCCAACACCCGAACAGTGATCAGAGAAGGAGACACAATGTTCCATTCCCAGCTAAGGAGCTGCCAGCAATTGGTTGCTGGGCAGAAAATCAGTTTTCAACACGGATGGCCCCTGAGAAGCTACCCATTCTTCAAAAGATGGTCCTATACCCATGCACATACTGGCAATACTAAGTGGATTCAATGGGTTTTAAAAGAAGTTGAGATGCAAGAGTGGTAGGGAGGATATGGGAGGAGTTGGAGGGGAATTGACCAAAATATACTGTATGAATGTATGAAAATTTTCAACAATAAAAATAATAAATTATAAAAAGATGGATAGCTTCTGAAGAGTAACAATGGAAACTGTCCTCTGGCCTCCACACATACATGCATGTTCAAACACAAATGCATGCCTTATACACACACATACACACACACACACACACACACACACACACACACACACACACATGAGATGGAGAGAGAGAGACATATACCATACACAATATTTTAGGTTTTATGAATTTACGCAACAATTGTCCAGTGGTAAATAGTTATAGATTCTGAACTGATAAAGAGCATCATACTTCAACCCACTTTCTAGTCATCCACTTTACAGAGTGCTGAGTAGACACAGTGCACACTGGTTCCATTCTTAGAGTCAATGAAAGGGTTAAGCCAACTTCCACTTGAACCCATGTGCTGAGCTCAGTTATCTCAACCAGACTTGAAGGCAATCTGTTGAGCAGAGAGGAGAGTCCCCAAACCATAGTGAAGTCTCATTAAGACAAACGTGTTTGAAATGTCAGGCAGAGAACAGTAAAGCTTATTTCTGTCTCAACAGATGGCTGGGAAAACAATGTCTTGTTGATCTTCTGAGAACAAATTAAACATGAGGAACCCTTCTGTATAATGAGAGAGTTTGTGTTTAGTATCTGCATTTAACAGAGGTATACACACATCTACACCAGGGCTTCTTGACCTCGGTTCTGCTGGCATTTCAGCTTGGATAATTTTTAGAAAGCTATGCTGTGAGCTGTTGATTGTGGGCTAGCAGCGCTGGTCCCTATCCGCTTGTTGTATGGTACCACATGACCATCCTACCTCCAGTTTAAAGTAGAGAGTCCCTTGGCCCAGTAGCCATGGCAACTAATTAATCTAAGCAGAACATTACAGAGATGGGCCTATGGTAATGATAATGGAATTATGTTATCCTCTGTCCCTAGTAGAGAGAGAAAGGGAGGGTCACAGGACCCTCTCCTGAAGTCCAGCTGTTACTCTTCCCTGTCCTCCTCCAGCCTCAAGTGATCTTGGGAAATGTTCACGTCACAGGAAGCAGGAAATTGACTGAAAACTAGACTATAAAATGCAGCTTCTATGAAATCATCACCCATGAGAGGGTAGGACTTTGAAGTGATATAGCTGTTTGGGGGCTACTCCTGCTCTTATAAGTAACCCAAGGTCATGTTTTATTAAAAAATTTATTGGTTCATCAAATTAGAATTAGGTGGAATCTTTACTTTAGCTTGTTGTTGGTGTCCTATCTGGGGTGGAAAGAGATTTGTTCATGTACCCCTGGAAGAGTTAACACGATACCACAATACCACCAGCAGTATACGTCTTACCTTATATTGATACCAGAAAGAGTCTAGATGTTATGACAACATGTTCTGGGAGGGTTTCATGCATATACACTTAGACATTCACCTATTTCTATATGTGCATAGATGTCAATAACAACAGAAATTGCAGGACACCTTCAACTTCAATGTATTTCTGAACTTTTATTTATAAGGTCTGGGGAATCAAGCCCGACCATATACTTTTGTAGATGAAGGGAGCTGCAGTCAAGTAGTGATGACCCAGCAGACACCCCATCCGACCATGTGTGTTTGTGTGTGTGTTTGTGTGTTTGTGTGTGTGTGTGTGTGTGTGTGTGTGTGTGTGTGTGTGTGTGCATTTATGTGGGCATGTGTGTGGAAGTCAAAGGCCAACTTCAAGTGTCTTCTTCAGTCCTCTCCACCTCCTTTTCTGAGACACCATCTCTCACTGAACTGAGAGCTCACCAATTTGGCTAGGCTGGCTGGCCAGCCACTGAATTCTGGGGATCCTCCTATCTCTAATTCCACAGTCCTAGGATGATGGACACATGCTTGGCTTTTTCACATGCCTTATGATTGTACGGCAAGCACTTTTGAGTATACCGTCTCCCCAGCCTCTGTGTTTTATTTGGCTATTAGCCATGAATATAACAAAGCAGGAGGGGATTGGATTGCCATCAGAGAAAAGAGAAAACCAGATCTCTGCTTCTAGGGTTTCACCCCTTCTACCTGCATGTAGCCTGGGGACAACAAGTACCCCTGGATAGCAATGAATGAGGCCACACAAAATTGTAAACTTAACACATTATTAGGTTTTCTTGCTTTTGCTGTTGTTATTGATTGCTTGGTTTTTGAGCTTGAACTTCATAGATGACAACAGCGTGCTGCCAAGTAAAATAGGTTGAATGCTGCCCTATGGCTGGGGATAGTACAAGGCCTTGAGTTTAATCCTGAAACCCCTGTAAGAAAAGCTGGGAATGGCAGTGTAATCCTATGACCCTAGCATCTGGGAAACAGAAACAGGTGGATCCCTGGGGCTTCCTGGGGCAGCCAGCCTAGCCTTTTTGGTGAGTTCCAGGTCACTGTGAGAGCCTATCTCAAAACCATGAATAATGACTTCTAGGTCACTGTAAGAGCCTATCTAAAAACATGAATGATGACTTCTAGTTCACTGTGAGAGCCTATCTCAAAATCATCGATGATGACTTCTAGGTCACTGTGAGAGCCTATCTCAAAACCATCAATGATGACTAAGGATTGACACCCATGGCTACCCTCTGGCCTCCACAGGAACATTCACATATGTGTGCTTGTACTTATATGCACATGTGCACTGGCATACACGTGAACATACACACACACACACACACACACACACATACATATCTATGCACTCAAAAAAGACTGGCTACTATATTGATCTTTGGGGGAAGGACACTAATTCTGATAGATTTAGATGAAACAGATTTTTTAAAATATTTATTTCCTTCCTTCCTTCCTGTGTATGGATGTCCGTCTGACTGAGTTCATGTGCACATGTGTATAGGAGGCCATGGAGGCCAGAATAGGACACCAGGTCTCCCTGAGCTGGTGTTACAGGCAGACAGGAGCTGCCACATGGGCACTGAGGAATGGACCTGGGTCCTCTGCAAGAGTTGTAAACACTCCGAACCACTGAGCCATTTCTCGAGCCCCATGAAGTGGATCTTAATTTTTTCCTACAACATGGTGGAATTTGTGTTCAATTACTAGAAGTGCCAGTCTTCCCAGAGCACGCTCCTCTGATGCACTAAGTGGCAGACTCGGGGCTCACACCTACTGAGTTCCGATTAGGAACCAGGGCAGAACAATTATCTAGTCAACTGCTCTAGAGGGAACGTCATCTCAAAGACATGGCCAAGTTCACACCTTCCTAATGAAGCAGACAACTGCTCTGGTGTGACGGCAGCTAACACCTCACCCATGTGAACTGTCTCTGTCACCCCAGGAAACATTGTTCACATTGAGGTTGAACTCTATTACAGAGGCTCACTTTGGACGCTAATTAGCAACCTAATACTTTCAAATGTGAGCCTGTTTAAATGTTTTGTCTGTGAGTGGAAATGCATTAGATAATCATGTTATGTGAAATAGGATTTTACCTGTAGAGCATATTTCGTAGGGGAAAATATTCAACCTCTCATTTAAAACAATAACAGCTCTTCATAGATTGTTGTTTGTTTGTTTGTTTTTTGAGACAGGGTTTCTCTGCTCAACACTCTTCCTAGATTTTTAAAGCTACCCCAGAATTACTGCCTTTCAAAAAATGAGGTTTCAGAGTTTGAGATAGCTCAGTAGGTAGAGTGTTTGTTGCACAAGTATGCAGACATGAATTCAGATCCCTAGCACACGCGCACAGGCCAGGTGAGGTGGCATGCACCTGAAAGGCCAGAACTGGGAGAAGAAAAGAAGTAGTAACATCTAAGGGCCTCCTCGCTGGCCAGCCAATTTAGCCAAATGGTTAGCTCCTGGCTAAATGAGAAGAAACTCTTTCAAAACCTAAGGTGGAGGGTAACAGAGGAAGATACTAGAAATCAACTTTTGGCCTCTGCAGATGGATGCATATGTACATCTGATCACACTGGCACATGTGTGCGCACATACATATACTACAACAAATGCACACACAATGAAACTTTGGGGACTAGGGAGATGGTTCAGTCCATAAAGTGCCTGCCACCCACACATGAGGGTCTGAGTTCAGATCCCCAGCATCCATGTAAGAGCCAGGTACTTGTACTCCTAGCATTGAGGAGGTAGAGGCAAATGGACCACTAGGGCTCACTGGCCCACCAGCCTAGTCTGCTTGGTGAACTCCAGAATATTGAGATATTCTCTCTAAAAAAACTAAGTGGACAATGCCTGATGAGCAATACTTGAGGTGAGGTTGACTTCTGTCCTACATAACCCCCACCTACCCACACATGAACACACACACACACACACACACACACACACACACACACACACACAAAACCTGGAGACAATCAAGTCAACACCGTGTTCAGTATTCCTTTGTATGAACAAAGAGTTGTTTTTTATTGTTGTCTTGTTTTGTTTTTGATTTTTCAAGACAGGGTTTCTCTGTGTAACAGTCCTAGCTGTTCTGGAACTCGCTTTGTAAACTAGGCTGGCCTCGAATGCATAGAAATCCACCTGCCTCTACTTCCCAAGTCCTGAGATTAAAGGCATGTGCCACCACTGCTTGGCCCACCAAGAGTTGCTTTGAGCATCTACAGAATGTAAATATGTGTCTGGTGTGGGGAGCTGGTTGCAGGTTCAAATGTTGTAGTGATATTACATCACACTCCAGCTTCGAGAGTCTTAGCCAAACTTCTGGTTCTCCTGTAGTGGGCTTCTAAACATGAGAGGTTCTCACTTCCTACCAGTTTGAGGCTGTTGGTTTGGAGTATTTTTAGATTTCAGGACTTCTATACATGCTGGATTTTTTCACTATAAATCAATTTATAAGCAATTATTATTGAAAATAACACAATAATGTTGCTGATTTTTAAGCATCATGGCAATAAAGGACAAATGTTAAATGTGTATTTGTGTGCTCTGGGATGAAATATCCTTAGATTCAAGAAAGCCAAACAGTATTCAAAGAGCAATCATAGCATTACTATAAAGAAAAAGAACAATTCGAGTGAGTAGCGATGGAAAGGAGGCGTTTTTGAGACGTGCAGAGAAGGGGGATGAGGGAAGCTCTGAGGAGTGTCCAGTTAGAACTCAGCGAATGAGGCAGATCCCTGGTAGGTATCACAAATAAAGGTCAAGGGGAACAGAGTTATGGCAGTGAACTTTAAAAATACTGACAGGAAACAAGAATACTGGTTTGTCTCCTGTTGCCTTGCTATTCACATAAAACCATTAGTCCTTCACAGGACGGTGTATTGACTTACACAGACTCTCATTTGTCACACCCTGTAGAGTACATTTAAAACTGCCCAAGGATTTCAAATATACTCTGCACATTTGCCTCCTTGCTTGCTTACAGCCTGGGGCTCTGAAAGGATGGTCAGATGGAAAGGCTTGACTCTGGAGCGAGTCTGTGGCTTAAGAAAGAAGTGGCCAGAGTCTCTGCTGGAGGCCTTTCATTGTCTTGTACACACATGTTTGGAGCGAATGAATATGTGTGTATATTCACGTGTGTGTGTGTGTGTGTGTGTGTGTGTGTGTGTGTGTATGTAAAGGCCTGAAGTGATCAAGAATCTTCCTCTCTCTCTTCTACCTTACTCACTAAGGCAGGGTCTTTCAATCAAACCCAGACCTTGCTGATTTGGCCAGTCTGGTTTACCAGCTTGTTCTAGGGATCCTCTGTCTTTGCCTTCCAAGCAATTTAATTACAGGCCATTGCCATTCCTGCCCAACATTTACTGTGGGTCCTAGGGATCTGAACTCCAGTCATTAAGCTTGTTTGGCAAGCTCTATTAACTGCAGGGCCATCTCCCCAGCTCCCATCCTGAAGTATTACTGAGAAGTTGCTTTCCTGGGATTGGTGAATGAGTCCTGCAGAGG
The DNA here is from genome assembly GCA_902168405.1 of Peromyscus aztecus. Classification (NCBI taxonomy): domain Eukaryota; kingdom Metazoa; phylum Chordata; class Mammalia; order Rodentia; family Cricetidae; genus Peromyscus; species Peromyscus aztecus. Next base: position 11,615 of record CABHPQ010001131.1, read on the forward strand.
GTGCTTGCATTTAAAGTGGAGGGCTGTATGCGGTAGAGACAAGCTGCTGTGTTGATACTGATCACTTTTAGACATTGTTGCTGTGTGTCCACAGAAGGAAGCAGGAGTGACAGGCGGGAGAGCTGGCTCCAACATACTCCCGTGTGTGTATAAATTCTGGTTCCAAGACGTATAAGCACTCTTACCTGGGTAGCTCACATGCTCTCCATAGCTCAGCTGGCTAGTCTATAAGACAGAGATAAAAAGAAAAAGCAAGATCCTGGCCTGCTGTGACTGTCCAGTGGGATAATAGGGAATCCACTGCAGACCATGACCGGTTCCAAGTGATGCTCTGTGGTAGAGCTCTAGCCACTGGGCATGGGTGGCTATGTAGATATTGGAGTTATTAGACCCCAAAACTGAGTTCCTCATCCACCAGCCACATTTCAAATGCTCAATAGCCATGTTTGGACTAATTAGCATATTGAACAACACAGAGAAAACATTTTGAACACTGTGGAATGTTCTGTAAGAGAACACAATTTTAGAGACATATATATATATATATACATATTATATATATGTATATAGATGCTATCATCTATAATACACACACACACACACACACACACACACATACACACACACACACACATACACACACACACACACACACACGCTAGTGTAGTTTTTTAAATGTGCTATTTAGTCCAAGACAAAGACCCAATTCTGACAATCACTGAAATTGTGAAATCTTTTGGCTTGGGAAATACAAGTTGACAAGCCTCAATTCATTACATTTTTATTGCTTTTTTTCTTTCAAGTCATGTTTTCATTTATCTCAATTTCTCCTCCCAATGTTTTCATGACAATAAATACATTAGACATTCTCATCTCTTCGACAAGAGAAACACGTGTGAACAGCATCTACAGACATGCACACAAGTATGGCTTGCCTTTGGAGGGTTCAGAGACTAACACGACAGGCAGAGACGCCTGGGGAAGAAGGCTGGGGTTATTCATTTTTGTGATTTAAAACTGGTATGTTCTAGGAAACCTAAAGAATGCACGAAATTAATAAGAAAGCCAAAACTGCTCAAAATCCCACCATCAGGAGATGGCCATCAGTGACAATGTTACCTAGAAATGTGTGCTGGAGGTCACAGTTAATCTGTGGGTGCATTCTTTCACTTCCATCATAGCGAACATATTCCCCTTCACTATTAAAATGATTTGATGGCAAGAATGCACAAGATGATACCATGGGCTACTTTGCACATTATTTAACTTATTTTTCCCTTGAAAAACAATGACATAGGGGGTGGAGAGATAACTTAGCAGTGAAGAGTAATTGCTCTTGCAGAGGACCCAAGTTCAGTTCCCAGCACCCACATCAGGTGTCTTACAACTGCCTGTAACTCCAGCTCTCTGGCCTCCATGAACACCACATCCACATGTAAGAACACAAACAAAATTGTCTTTAAAAATAATACTGTAAATACTGTATTTAAATAAATCTCTCTCTCTCTCTCTCTCTCTCTCTCTCTCTCTCTCTCTCTCTCTCTCTCTCTCTCTCTCTCT
>CABHPQ010001131.1:13184-53733 GCA_902168405.1 Peromyscus aztecus
TCTCTCTCTCTCTCTCTCTCTCTCTCTCTCTCTCTCTCTCTCTCTCTGTGTGTGTATGCATAAGTTAGAGTATGGAGGCCAGAGGTTGATGTTAGGTATCTTATAGATCACTCTCTACATGAGTTTTTGAGACAGGCTTACTCACTGAGTGAACCAGGAGCTCAGATCTGGTTGAGCTGGCTGCCAGCATGCCACAGGGCCACAGGTATCATTTCATGTCTGCCTCTCCAGTCTTGGGATTACAGACACATGCCACTGCATTCTGCTTTCTCCTATTTTAAATCATGCGAGTGGTTTTTGAGGATGGAGCCCTGTACTAAGAAGTAGTTCTAGCATTTGAAACCTCAGAACTTTCTCAGAACCCTCACTTTGCCTGTATGCTGGCAACTTGGCACAGGGTAGAGTCATTTGAGAGGAGGGAAACCAAAACCAAGAAAACGTCTCCATAAGATGAGGCTGTAGGCAAGCCTGGAAGACATTTTCTTAATCAGTGATTGATGTAGGAGCTCCAGCCCATTTTGGGTGGTACCATCCCTTGGCTGGTGGTCTGGTCCTGAGTTCAATAAGAAAGCAGACTGAGCAAGCTATAGAGAACAAACCAGTAAACTGCAATTCTTCATGATCTCTGCATCAGCTCCTGCCTCCAGGTTCCTGCCCTGTTTGAGTTCCTGTCCTGCTTTCAATGAACTGTTATACCTAAGTGCGAGTAGAATAAACTCCTTCCTCCCAAGTTGCTTTTATCCGTGGTGTTTCATCACAGAAATAATAACGATAAAACAGCCTGTGAACAAGCTACATTGCTTCTCAGTTCTCCAGTAGCATGGAAAGGCTGTCACTACCTTTTCTAGACTGAACAGTCCAGCCTTTTGCTGGTGTTTGACACAAAATATCCTCTTTCATCAGCTCAGTGCTTGCAGATGACACTACATTTTCACTCCTCTGTTTATTAACTTGTGGTATTTTCTATTATGTGAATTGTGTCTTCATATTCCAAGCCAAGCTGCCCGTCATGAAGTTTCTGTTGAATTTATGTCAAATTAATATATTAAGGACATCAAGATTTGCTCTAGATGATAGGTGTTGCTTTCATTTTAATTTGTGATATTGTTATGTTCATAACTTTAAAATGTTTATCAAGTCGAGCCAGTCTTCCTTTTCCTTTGCTAGTTCCTTCATTAATTTTATAACCAGAAAACTCCTTTCCACCAGAGAGCAATTAAACAGTCGCTTTTGTTTCTTTGAGTTTAATAATGTTGTGATTGTTGTTCTGCACATTTACCTCACTGATCCATACGGGATTTATATCACGCGGCGCTGTCAGGTAAGGACAGTATCTTATTCTTTCCAAACAGTGATATGACTGTTCCAGAATGTTCTCAACATCAGCTGTGTTACACTCTGCGTGTGCCCCTGTGGCTACACTGTGTCTCATTTACAATTGTTATACTCTCTCTCTCTATGTATCTCCCTGTCTCTCCCTCTCTCTCGTGTCTCTGTCTCACTGTCTCCCGCCCCTTCCCTCCCTCCCCCACTTTACACACATGTGTGCATCTGGAAGCCAGTGGACAAGCTCATGTATCACTCCTCAGGTACTGCCTGTTGAGACAGGCTCACTGGCCAGCAGCATCAACCACGCTAGGCTGGCTCGCCCATCTTTGCCTCCCTAGATTGTAAAATGTGGAGTCCAGAGATTGCATTTAGCTCCTGTTCATGTAATTATCCTATCTCGCCAGCCTACAACAGTTACATTCTTAAAACTATAAGACTAAAAACCTTACTACGTGGGCTGAAGGGGTTGCTCACTGGTTAAGAGCACTTGCTGCTCTTTTCAAAGGTCTGAGTTCAGCTCCCAGCACCCATGTCAGGTGGCTCTCAATGGCCTAGAGCTACAGCTACAGGGGTGTCGACACTTCTGGACTCTGTGGGCACTGGCACTCACATGCACATACCTCCCCCCACACACAGTTAAACATTGAAAATAAATCTCAAGAGGACTTATCACAGCTCGGCTGCCTTTACCTGATCTGGAAGCACACTACTGTAGCTATAGCAAGTTCCTGTCACCTCAAGGTAGGACAGGACAACTTAGCACGGACCACTCTTCACCTCTATTCACACATTTCTTGACATGTTGGCTTTGTTCTAGGTGATATATAAAGACATTTCAAGTCCTTCCTAAAGCACTCCCTTGATCCAACTGATCGTTTTCTTTTAAAACTGTAATTATTCCACTTCCACTAATTCTAATGTTGTGTTCCAATTGACTTTCTCAGTTGTATAATATAGACATGTCACTTGAAGAGGCCTTTTTTCTTTATGACAGCCACAGTTTTATATTTATGACTCTCATAAGAAGGAACATGGCTTCCCCAAACACTATTGAATAAAGTATATGGACTATTCCTTCCAGGAGTCTTTTTTTTTAAATTAATTTATTTATTTTTATTTTTTATTTATTCTAAGTGGCTTTCACATCGTGTATCTTGATCCCATTCATTCCCCATCCCTTCATATTCACCCTCTACCCCTGCACCCCCACCCCCATAAAACAGAATTCAAAAGAAAAAAGGAAGAAAATAAAATGAACAAATAAAAGGGAAAAAATTAAAAATCTCATCATGGAAGCTGCAGTGTGACCCACCAAGTCATGCTATAGACCCCTTCGTCCATACATCTCTACGTGCAAGTGTTCACTGCAAAGGGTCATTGGTCTGGTTTGAGGCCCCTGGTCCTTCCAGGAGTCTTAACTGAGCACAGCTGTGGTGGTCAGCCTAGGTTTCCATGGAGAGTGACAGTGGTTACTGCACTCCACTAGCCTTTACTCTGTGAATGAACTGTACTTTTTGAGGGGAGGGGAACTCACTGTGCACCTCAGTCTCAGTGCTGGGACTACAGGGTTATGCTACCAAACCCATGGCCAGTCCCTTTCTCCCTTTCAAAATTGAATCCCATTTATCTACACTGTGTAACTCTCCATCGCTCTTGGATGCCCACCATAACTAGATGGTCAGAACCTGTTACTGAGGACTCCACTCACTTTGGATACAGGATTTAGAGACATCAGTTTTGAACTGACCAGGAAATCCTCTCCCTGCTGGCTACTTTACACAGTACCAGAAGAGCCTATGTTAGGTTGCTGGGGGAGAAAAGACATTTGTAGTCTTATCCAGCGCTAGGCTCTGGATACTACCATACTGATCTGCCTGGTAAGATGTGCCCACTGGTGCAACAGTGGCATGAAGGTTATGGGGGCAACCAACTGTTTTCTGACTTGATATGAGGTCTGTTTCATAGGAGGGACTTTATGTCTGGTGCTGTAAATCTTTCCAAAGCCCATGACTAAGGAGTTCACAGAATTACACTTTTCTGATTTTCCAGGGGTTTGAAATGCCATTAGTTTTAAATTGACAGAGGAAGAGTGTGTATGGGTATGCAGATGTATGTTTGTGTACATGCATGTGGAGAACAGATGCCAATCACTGGGACTTGGAGCTCACTGATTCTGCAAGATGAGCTGGCCACCAAGACCCAGTGTTCCTCCACCTCTGCCTCACAGGCATGTGCCACTGTGCTTGTCTATTTATGTGGATTCTGGGATTCAGATCTTAAGTTTGCCTGACAAGCACTGTCTAGACTGAGCCATTTCCCCATTCTCTTATCCATTTATAACAAAACCTTATAGCGCTTCCAAGCTATTTGTAACTGATAGCTGCTGGGACAGGGAAATCAGTTTTCTTTATGAAATGATACTGAGTCCATCAACCACATCTCAGGTTATGTTCATGCTCAGGAGTAGTTGGCCAACACGAAACAGATTCCATGTTTTATTGTTGCTGTTTTAGTTTGTTGATTTGTTTTTGCTTTCATTTTTTTATGAGTGAGAAAGAGTATGAACTTGGGTGTATCTGGAGAGTGGGAAGATCTGGATGGAGTTAGGATAGGGGAAATGTGAACAAAATATAATTTGTAAAAATTTTAAAATAATAACAATTACAAATATATAATATTGAAGGTTTATTCTTTGAGAATTTCATACGTGAATACAATGTATTTTGATCATATTCATTCCCATCTTGTTCCTCAAACTCTTCCTACATGTCTCCTCTCCCAAATTCATGCCTTCTTTTTTTATTATCTAATAACCCACTGAGTCTGATCATGGCTGGATATGTATATATGAGTATGGAGCTGTCCACTGGAGCATGATCAACTTATCAGGGATGACCCCCTAAAGAAAACTGCCTCTCATCCCCTTAGCAGTCATCAACTATCTTCTTAGTTCTAATTGTCACACAAGGACTAGATTACTTACTTAATAAATCACACAGTGACCCAGGTCATAACTCACTGTAACATTTGTTCTCTTAGACACTGTGTAGTTTAATGAACTTAGACCCATGTTTATATTATTAAATCTATTAACACATCTCTGTGCTCCCCAGCAAGCTTCGTGCCTTCCTTCTATAACATCTCTGTGTAGACTGGCTGTGGTATATATGTAGTTGGTATACAGTATATAGATCAGTGAGGGAGAAGTGGCTTATCAATGTTTCTGCCACCATTGCTAGGGCACAGTCCAGCTTCAAAGTTCATAATAAACCAAAGTCAGTATACCCACTAAGAACATATTAAACTATTCAGTTATGGAAAATCTCAGTGTTTTCTAATGTTCCATAGGAATTAAAGTCAATTCTGAAGGTGAACTACACACTAATGACTGAACATGAGTTCCATTCAATTGCAGAGACCTGAACAGAAGAGCAGAGCAGAAGCACCGAGACACATCAAAATGTGAATGGTGACTACCCTCGTCTGATTTGAAATGAATAGCTAGGGGCTGGGGGTTCTAGCTACCTGTGTACTTGCTGAATCCAAGTACCTGATAAACTCTCCTTTGTTCAGGAAGAATGAGTGCGGAAAGGGTCAGCTACTATGCATTAGTTCTGGGCACTAGAAAGGACTAGAATATTCATTACAACAAAACAATACAAAAATAGTTGATGGTGGTGGTTGTGCCCACTAGCAGGGAATTTCTAGAGGCTAAATCAGAAAGACTGTGAGTCTGAGGCAAGTCTAGGCTATACCTTTAAAGTGCTCACTGGCCAGCCAGTCTAGGATGCTTGTTGAGTTCCAGGCCAGTGAGAGATATTGTCTCAAAAGAGCCATAGTAGATGGCACCTGAGGAATAATATTGAGGTTGTACTGTATATACTCCTACACATGTGCACATATAACCCCACTAGACAGACACAGACACAGACACAGACAAAGACACAGACACAGACACACACACACACACACACACACACACACACACACACACACACACAGTACATGAGCAAGTGATGGGTAAGGCGTGGAAAGGGTGTAGTACATGTCCACTATGTAGTTAACTTTCACTACGTGTGAGCTGCCATTTAAAGGTCCAGGACTCCACCTATAGAAGTGGATGATATTTTCAGAGGGTACAAGCTCATATATGTTTTCAGATAGGTCTTATGGCTTTGCTTCCCAACAAAAGGCCTCAGACAATGCCTTAAACAACAAACATTTATTGAGAGAATGTTTGAATAAACAAGCCTTCAATTTTTAATATATTTTTGTTTGGAAAGCACCCAGAAAGAATGGCGCTGGACTGGCTGCAGAGAGAAAATCCTTGCCATAATTTTCCATTCTCTGGGTCCTCTATTAACATACTTATCCTCTTCCTCAATCTACAAGTAAATTTGAAAAATAATGGAATTCAGATTTATTTATGAAAATGAATCAGGCATCTTCGTCTAGGCAATGGGCTCAGCTTGATAATATTTCCCAAGGGGTCCTTTTCAGATTCTTAAAGTAAACATATAGTTAAGGCACGCACCCATTTAATACACCTTGAAAAATAAGTCTAAGAGCCCTAATTGCATTTTTTTTTCTTGGCTTCCATCAATTCCTGCACAGGAAAATGCAGCGCTGAATAGCTGCAGTGAGCCCAGTTCCTTTCAAAGAGCCCATCTGTGTGAATGCTAGCTGTCCATTATGCTTCTTAAGACCCACGGTGCTGAGCTATTTGTCAAAAGAAACTGTTAATAAAATTTAAAAAGCCCAATTCCCATATTCTTGAAGAAAAAAGGCATAGAAATGTCTCTTTAAAATAATACAAAACCTACCCACATTCTTCAAAACAGTAATAATTTTATGTTAATATGACTTATTTATATGGTCTTTTATGATAAAACATTTTGAAAAAATAATGAAGTGTGCACTCTAAGTCAGATGGAGAGGGAACTGGGGGTGACAATGGATTTCTTCCTCAGGTAGTGTGCCACTCCTGAATCAGTTCAGTTTTCTCATTGTCCCACTCTTACAAACATTCTCATGAAAGAATGCTACCTTTAAAATATGATTCACAACATATCACAGAGATCCTCACAAACTCATGTTTATCAGCACTGTTCACAACAGCAAAGCTACAAAACCATGCTGGGTATCCAACCAAAGAGGACTGGTCCAAGACAAGGTGGTATGCATTAATAATGGAATTTCCTTTAGCCATGAAGAAGAAAATCATGGTGTTGTGTAGAAAATGGGTGCAACTGGGGATGACCATATCAAGTGAATTAAGTCACCCTCAAAAAGACAAATACACACGCTTCCTCTTACCTATAGTTCCTAGAGCCTATAAAATCATATATCACATGAGAGTTGAAATGAGTCCATATTGGAGGGACAAAACGGACTCATAGGATGAGGTAAGAGGGAGACATGGCAGTATGGGGGGATATGTTCAACACGCCATATATATATATATATATATATATATTTACATGCATATACACATACATATTTTATATATATATATATATATATATATATATATATGAATTGACTTAAAAATATAAAACCCCTTAGCACCACCTGTATATTTTACTACAGGTCAATTTTCATAAATCTAATTATTTTTCCTATCTGCAAAACTAATATGCAATCACAAGATTGTGCTATGCATGTCAGGGGCTCTCAAAGCGGTTTACATCACAAAAGGCTCACTGAACATTGAAGGTGATGTTCCTGCCCCCTGCTGCCCCTTGTTGGTTTCTGGGGCCTGGGGTTACAAAATTGCCTTTACCAGGAAAACTGAGCTGCATGTTGATCTCACTAATAATCAGGAATGGCCATGACCTTCTCTGTCTCTTTTCTTTATTCTTGGGCCCCAAATTGAAGGTGACACAGCCAGAGTCAACTATAAGCTGAGAACAACTTTCACTTTACCAGCCACACCACCTCCTTTACAGACTTCTGGAAACCAAAATGCTGAGGCTATGTATACTCCCAAAAGCTATTTTTTAAAGTAAGAAATGCAGTGTGACCTTGCTCCCAACGAGGGTAAGAGATATATTCTATGCTGACCAGTTATTTCAACTGGGGCAATAGCTTACTTGGTAAAGTTATACCCTTGCATGCATGAGTATATGAGTTTGAGCCCCAGAACACATTTAAAAATGCCAGGCATAATTGTGATCACTTATAATCCAGAGCCAGAGTGACAGACAGGTGGGTTCTTGGGGCTTTGTGGCCAGCCTGGCCTAATTGTAAAGTTCCAGACCAGTGAGAGACTCTGCCTCAAAAAACCAAACAATGGAGACAGCACACGAGAAACAATAGCAGAGGTTGTCCTCTGGCCTTCATGTACATACCCACCCGTATGCTGTACATACACAATCACATGAGCGTGCAACAGAAACCCTGTGTATTTCACCATCCATAAAAGGTATTTCAATAAAATCATGGTAGCTCTAGGGACAGGGAGATGGATCAATGGGTAAAGAAAGGCTCTTGCCATTCAAGCCTGACAAGTTGAGTTAGGTCCCCAGAACCTATGGATATAAGGAGAGAACCAACTCCACAAAAGACCTCCATATGTACACTTTGGTATCCACAGGCTCAATACACACACCCATGCACCCACATACCCACAACACCCCAGACACAAAAAAAATAAATAAATAAACATCTTAAAATGGGTCCCAAGATATATATGTTCTGTGGTTTTACCTTAAGGACAACACTGCTGTGCTATGGTAACCAAGAAAAAGCACCATTCCCTGACCTCAGTATTCCAAGAGGTATAGAAGAAGCAGCCAGAATTCAAGCAGGTACCAAGGAAAGCTATAGCCCCAAAGATGTTTCTTGTATACCTTCCATTTCAGCAATTATGTTGCTACAAATCCATCAGAGTGTAATCCGAGTGATAAAGAAAGACTTGTAGAAAAGGGGGTGGGGCAGAAGGGTACTCATGCTGCACTGTGCATGTGGGGACCCCTCAGTGGGTCCTCTGATGTGCCTACTGGATCTGTGGCCCACAATGCCCCAGGGTTCCCTTGGCTGAGTTCATACTCCTGGCTAAGAAAGTGTCAGATCTCCCCTAACCGCGTTGTCACTTAACTCTACATCCCATTTCCTCCATTTCACAATGTGCTTCTCTGGGGAACCTCCTCCTCTGTAGGCGATCACATTCACTCATCCTGAAGCCATCACATAAACACTGCATACTACTGGCTGCAAAGAGAGCCAAGAACTTCATTATACCAACTCTTAAAATGCCATCCACAGCATTTAAACTTTACCATAAAATCAGAAATAGCCATTTTATCATGAAGGGATTAATAAGTTTACCTTTTAAACTAATGGACTTTAATGGGCTCCTTAATTTTTGCATGTAAAAACCCCTGGGTTGAGAAACTTTCAATTTCTCCTTAATAACTCATCATTATAAATCAGAATCCTTTAATATACTGTCCACCAACATTTCAGCGAGCTTAGAGGGAAGCGGCACCATTTTCCTCCTGGGGTCCCAGCCACAAGGAAGTGCTGGTTGATTCTGAAAGGCAGTACTCAAAGCAATTTCGTTTTATTCCCTTCCACAGAAGATATCAGATATTTAAGCGCTCTCGTAAAAGATTCCCCCCTTAGGAATTCTAGAATGACCTGTTTCTGTAAGATTTCACTGGCTTCTCTCTTGCCAGAAAAGAATGAAAAAAAATAGTTTAAAGTCTGTCATGACATACTCAGTATATATTTTATTCTATAATATTGGCTTTTTTTCATGGCCGGTAGTTAAATATTAATAGAACTCATTTATTGGGTCATTTCTCCTCCAATTAAAATGGGACACTAATAATAAGTGCGGTGATGGCATTCCAACACTGATAATGACAATGGGCGGTGCTATTATTGGAAAGGAACAACACTGATCCATTTTTTATTTTTCCCTAAAGCTTTGTATTTCTACAGATTTCTACAGCAGGAGGGAAAAAGGAGACAGTGAAATGGAGGTGGATTCAAAGGTCAGCACAGTGTAAATAACAATGCTAGCTAGAGATGCCAAGCAGGGACGAAGTCAGGAAAAAAAAAAACCTGCTTCTTCAATACAGCATGGTTAACTCTCACATGGTGCCTAAAGGCCTTCTGAAGGGAAAGGTCTATATCCACCGCCAGATACCAGGACAGAAACTCAAAGATGCTCTCGGAAGTTCCTGGTTTCAAATGTCTCACATCAAACAGGATGAGGATATCCACAAGTTCATTTAGGAAGTCAGGGTTAAGTCGAAATATGAATGGTTTAAATTAGGGTCCATGTAATGTGATGTGGTGTGTGTGTGTGTGTGTGTGTGTGTGTGTGTGTGTGTGTGTCTGTGTGTGTAGACCTGTGCATGCATGGAGGCCAGAGGACAACCTTGGCTGTCATTCCACAAGTGCTTTCTGAGTTGTTTCTTTGAGATGGACTCTCCAAGTAGGCTAGGCTGGCTGTCCAGTAAGCTCCAGAGGTCCATGTCACCACCTCCTCAGCACCAAGAGTACAAATGCATACGATCGTGCCTGGATTTCTCATATGGGTTCTGGGGATGGTCCTCATGCATGCAAGGCAAGCGCTTTCTGGAAAGAGCCATCTCCCCAGCCACGTGTCTTCTTTAATGAATATGAAATTCATGTTTTACCACACAGACCTTATACCCCAATGTGAAAGGAGAAGCAAAAATTGTTGAGACTTATTTATTTATCTATTTACTTTTGAGACAGGGCCTCCTTATTGGAGTACTGGCTGGACTGGAATTCTTTATGTAGCCCAGGCTGGACTCAAACAACGGAGGTCTACCTGCTTCTGCCTCCTGAGTGCTGGGATTAAAGGTGTACACCACACCTTGCCGGATCTTGTTTTATATCAGTTTTGCTATTGTGGCGATTGTTATGTCAAAATGGATTTGGAATGATAAAAGAGGGAGTCGGGTGACATACATGACTGAACCCTTCCTCGGCACACTTGTCTAGGTCTGGTGAGAAAAAAAAAAAAGTGGACAATGGGATACTCCAGGATGGTGCTTGATTCTCTGAGGATTCACCCGTCACAGAACACACAGTACAATCAAAGAACATGGGGTGCTGGATCCCGACAGAGTTACGTCCCTCTATCCTGCTTTGAACACAGGCTCCACACTGGAGCACCCAGAGCCTGCTGTACTTGGGCAACCTTGGAAGAAGAGCAGGCAAGAACTGGCAGCAAGAGGCATCAATTATCAAGCAAGCATCCTAAAAACTGGCTAAAAGCTATCAAAACAGCGGAATTAATGTCAATACTATTTGTAGGATTAAAACCACAACATTTTGATGCGAACCACCAGAGGGGTCATGCTCTAGCTTCTAGAAACAGTTACACTACTGGTTTTACAAAAATCATTTCAGAGCTGACGGGCAGAAAGAGAGACAGCAACTGGGGGGACTGCTCAGTGGGTAAACATCTGCCACACAAGCATGAGGACCTGAGTTCAATCCCTAGACCCCACATTTAAAAGCAGGGACCAGGGGCCTGTGTCTGTAATCCAGTACTGGGGAAGCAGAGACAAAGGGATCCCTGAGGCCTGCTGGCCAGTCAGACTAGCTAAATTAGTGAGAACCAAGTGCAGAGAGAGAGAGAGAGAGTCTGTCTCAAAAATAAGGTGAATGGTACCTGAGGAATAACCTGCTGAGTTGACCTCTAGTCTCCACACACATACAAACACACACACACACAACACACACACACACACACACACACACACCACACACACAACACACACACACACACACACAACACGTGCACACACACACTTGTGCACACACAATAAACCAAGAGAGAGAAAAGGAAATAAAAGAATGTAAAAGAGATGAGGCGTCTACAAGGCATCCTGTGTAAGTCCTATTATGTTCCACCTTCAGGGCAAGGCAGGATTTCTGTGAACTCCAGACAGTTGTCCCCATTGGAAAGCAATGGATCTAATGTCCTTTCTTTGTATCCCCTTTCTCCCTAGACCAGAAGTACCCACAGAGTCCTCTGCACCCGGGTACTTGGCCAAAGCAGCACTAACTCCTGACCACTGAGCCATCCTTCCAGCCCTACCAACGTAAAATTCTAGCAGCAAGCAGTGTGTCGTCTACTGTCTTCAAGCCTATGTGTACCCAGCAGAACAGCCCATTGCATTCCTTCAAGGCCATCCTCACCCTCTGCCAGACAGGGGATTTTATTATCGATTTCCTTTTAAATTAACTGTCTGGTGCTAATTCATGGGAAGAAGGTTTATGAAGAGTGTTATCTATGCCAGCTCTGAAACCAGACAGTTCATAACTCACTTTCAGCATTTCCTTTTCTTTTTAAATATGTTTCTTGGCATGGTATATATGTTTTTGTATGTGATATGTATGTATGGGTGCACATGTATATATACAAGGCTGTGCATGGAAGATGGAGGTTAATGACGTGTTTTCTTGAATTGTTGCCGGCTTTATTTATTGAAACAAGATCTCTTATTGAATCCTGAGGTCCCTGGGTGCCCCATGAACCCAGAGATTTGCCTCATTCTTGCTCCCAGTTCTAGGATTACAGGTTTGTGCCACATGTGTGCCTGTTTTTTGTTTGTTTGTTTGTTTGTTTGTTTTTTTACATGTATGCCATAATTGAACTCTGATTCTCTGGCAAGCACTTTGCCAACTGAACCATCTCCCAGGCCCCAGTTTCAACATTTCAATCAGGTCTCCTAGAGGAAGTAGCAGTTACTTTGCTTCTGATTCTTGAAGGCAGATGGTAGGCAGGTGCAACAGATGTTGATAATCCCCAAGCTAACACCCATCCCCCAACTTCTGTAAAGAGTGCCTTGACCTTCTTGTACCTTGAACTTCTCCCCTGCCCTGCAATTCTCTTTCTTGGAGCTGTTCTGGTGTGAAGTTCAGGATGGCATTCCCATGCTCACACCTCTAAGCACAGGCCTGGCCATTCAGAGCAGGCTGCTCCGCGGTGGCTGACTCAGAGGTGAGCCTGCCACTTAGTCCTATGACTTTGCCTAGGAAGAGCTTCCTTCCCCTTGACATGGCTGCTATAGTTCTGAAATATGGGCACATTTTGAGAGTTTGAGATAAGAACGGATAAGAGAGCCCTGGTTAAGACTGTCTGCGCTACAGAAACACAGCTCTGTACGGCGGTGCTTCAGAGCAAATTAACCACCCTCACAACCTCAACCAGCTTGAGCTGCGTTTTCCACGGTTCGCAACTGAAAGTTCTTAGCACTCACCAAGAGAAGAGAGTGTTCTAGGAATGTGGACACATACAGGCATAAGCCCTGGAAGCCTTGGCCTGCTTTGCTTGTAAAGTTTTGTGAGATCAGAGGAGAGGTGTGAGGAACAACTTGGAAAAGCAGCTAGGAGGGTTAAGAGGCAGCCTTCTCCCATCCAGTTCAGTGGCCGCTACAAATGCAAATGAGTTGGTGCAGCTCCCTTCTCCTGCTTAAAATACCTCAATGACACCCCAAAGGTTTCAAGATCAAGTTCAAACCCATCAGATTGGCACCGCCGGCACTTGATGACCAAGCTGTTCCTTCTCTCTGGTTTCATCTTCTTCATCTGTCCCATGGGCACTCTGACCTCCTAGCTAAATGCAACGCCTCATAGCTTTCTAAACCTGCAGGCTTTCATAGCCTGCTGCTTCCCGCTTCTGAGCATCATGCCGTATGCATGCTATCATGTGTTCGCCACAGGAGAGTCAGGAATTTAGCATGTCTGCCTGGCCTTACAGCTGTGGGGACAGAAATGCCGAGAAGCTGAGGAACACCAGTAGGACAGAAGGGGTTCGAGCACATGCCTGCCAACACCTGTGCTCTTTTGTTTCCATTCTTTCAAACTTCTGGAGCATTGGTGTTTATGTTTCCACACCTCTTTGTTACTTGCGCAGTGTGTGTGCGTGTGTGTGTGTGTGTGTGTGTGTGTGTGTGTGTGTGTGTGTGACAATACGCATGTGGAGGTTAGGGAACAACTTGCTGGAGTCCGTTCTCCGCTTCCACTATGTGGGTTCTGGGAGACTGAACTCAGGCTGTCAGATGTGGTGCGTGCCGTCAGTCACGGAGCCATCTTGCCGGCCTCCAGTCCCCCTGTAACTCAAAAACTCTTCGTTTTCAGAAGCTGGAGTTGGAAGGAGGCTTACTAGTTAGCTGAGTTGCTTGCTATGACTGAAAACAACTCTTTTCTGCTTGTTTGTGTGTGTGTGTGTGTGTGCCTGCAGGTGTATATTCACATATGTGCCCAAGTTTGTGGAGCCCAGAGAACAACTCAGGGTGTCATTCCTAAGGTACTGACCCTCTTGTTTTACGCCACAGGTTCTCTGATTGTCCTGGAGCTTGCTGAAATGTCTAGGCTGACTGGCCAGTGCACCTCACGGATCTGGCCACTTCTTAGTTTTTGACATGAGTACTTGGGATTGAGCTCAAGTCCTCACGCTTGCTAGGCAAGTACTTCACTGAATGAGTCAACTCCTCAGTCTCTCTCTCTCTCTTTTTTTTTTTTTTTTGGCTTTTCAAGACAGGGTTTCTCTGTATAGCTTTGCGCCTTTCCTGGAACTCACTCTGTAGACCAGGCTGGCCTCGAATTCACAGAGATCCACTTGACTCTGCCTCCTGAGTGCTGGGATTAAAGGCGTGTGCCGCCGCCACCACCTGGCACCCTCAGCCTCTTATTGAGTTGTTCCATAAATGATTTTTGAGCATCCCTCTCATTCCGGGCATGGTGCCGGGGGGGGGGGGGGGGGGGGGGGGGATGACATCAGCACAGTCCTTGCCTTCTTCATGCTGACAGGAATCTACTCTTCACACCTGACCTTCATTGAGAAGGCTTCCTGGCTCCACATGGCCTCTTTGCTCACACAGGCATGAGGACCTCCATCACGGCTGTTGCCGAGGAAATAGCATCTGCATTATTTTCAGTGGCTGCCCGTGAGTTATATCAGAGATTAAATGATTGGCCAAATGGAGAAATGTGGGGAAGAAGCCAGGAATAAATCAGTGCAGGAAGGAATGTGCTGCGTCTTCCATATACCTAGGATCAATTGTGCTACAGCTCACCCAGGGAGGCTCCAGATTGCAAAACAGCCTGCTTGCAGAGAGAGGGTCGGGAATGAGACAAACGGCTGGTTTGTCTAACAACATAGGGGGTTTCAGTGCTTTATGCTTACTCTACTTGCCACTAAAGTGTATGAAGTTTCCCAATGGTCTCAATTCTGCAGGATCACAAACAAGGCATGCTTGCCTTTGTTCTAATTAAGACAAGGCTGAGCTCATCTGATAGATTCTTTGCAGAGAATGAAAGATTGAAAACTCAAAACAGGGCTGGGGGGATAGCTTAGTTCTTAAAGGGGATGCTGTGGAAGCATGTTGACTGTTGTTCAGATCCCCAGGGCCCGTGTAAAAGTCAGGTGTCCTGGTGCACATCTGGAAACCCACCAATGGGGAGGCTGAGGCCAGAGAGACAGAGTTTGTTGGCCAGCCAGTCTAGTTGAGGTTCACAGAGAGACCTTGTCTCAAAAACCAAGGCAGAGAGTAAAGGGAATACACCTGATGCTGTCCTCTGGCATCCACACGTGAACACACAAGCAAGCACATACAAACGTTTAACACACACAGAGACATACACACACAGAGAGACATACACACAGACTCACATACAGGCACACACATAGACACACACAGACACACACAGAGACATACATACACAGACCACACACACATACACACACAAAGACATGCACAACCCCCACACAAACACACACACAGACACACCCACCCACACCCATATATATACACACACAGAGACACACTCACTCAGACCACACACACATACACACACAGACACATTCACCCCACACACAGACACACATACAGACACAGACACACACACACACACACACTTTAAATATTTAGAAGAGCAGAATATATAGCACAAATTGATGATGAGTTTTGATGAAAATTGAAAGAACAATTGTGTTTTAAGCTCTTATAATAAAAGGTAGCATTAGAAAAAAATCCCATAATTATTTTATAATTATTAGTTGGCTACAAATAAGATAATTAAGTTATAAAGAAATTATAATAAAATACAACGTGATTATCTCCAAAGGAAAAATGAAAGGGAAATTTGTAGCATCAAAAAGCACCCATGGAAGAACGAAATTATATGTCTGCTCTCCCCAACCAACCACACTGGATGGTGATGGCTCATACTGATTGTCAACTTGACGGGACCGGGATCACCCAGGTGACAAAGCTCCGGACCCTTCTGTGAGGGAGTGTTTAGTCTATGTTAACTGAGGTGGGAAGACCCACCCTGAATATGGATGGCACCAGGGCTGGGGTCCTGTACTAAACGGAGAAAAGAAAGTGAGTCGAACACCAGATTTGTCTCCCTCTGCTTCCTGACAATGGATACCGTGTGATCAGCTGCCTCAGGCTGCTTCAGCCAGGTCTGCCCCATGGACTGTACCCTCAAACTGTGAGGCAAAATTATGCTTTCCTTCTTCATGGTATTTTGAGGTATTCAGTCACAGCGGTGAGAAAAATAACTAATACTCATGGAGTTTGAAACATTCTAAAGTGCATTTAGCCCACGGGGTCTGAACTTAAAGAAGAGACTAAGAACCGCCTATAAACTAAGGGGCTGGGTCCATAACCAGTAAGGGGTCTGAGCTGCTCAGGGATCAGGATATCCAGACATCACTCTCAGGAAGAAAACCCCTTCAGACCTCAGCTGCTCTTCCTGTTAGGTGCATCAGCAGCTGTGACAATCCCATGCCTTGCAGGAGACAGTTTGCACAAGCAGAAAAATGCTATATTCCACCCAGGAAGAAAGACATTTTTTTTTTTTCCTAACAGTGGCCATCAAAGATGGATTCATTTTTCTTGTGCTGTACTGTGAGCCCAGCAGACAGTTTCAGACTCTCAAAAATACTGTTGTTGATGGAAGTTTTGTTGTAGCCAGACACCTAGGAGGAGGGAGGGTAAATGACAAGGGCTGAAGTTTTTAAGTTTCCCTGTCTAAAGATTCAAGAAAGAAAAATATGCTACAGGACAAGCTCCCTTGTGTTGTGTGGTATGAGATGAGTCACCTTCTAAGTGCCGCCTGGCAAATCCTAAAATGTCGTTAATTCTTTTCAAATGATATGAAATGTCCTCTTATCAACACTGATCAATAGAATATAAACAGGCGTAATTGGCAAAAGACAATTCTTAACAGCTAGTCCAGGTTAATCCCTTGGCATGGATGAGATTAGAGCAGGTTTAAGTGATAGCTAATCTCAAAGCCTCACACACCGTGGGGGATTTCACTCCACTAATCGCAGTGATTATTTGCGTATTAGATGGAGGGACTTAGGAGGTTGTAAAATCATGCTGGATCACATGCCATGACAAAGGTCCACCCAGAGCTGGAGAATAAACATAAAAATACTAGCGGCACCTCAGGCACCTAGCATTGGAGAGCTGATAGAGGGGGCAGGTCAGGACAGATTTCGGCCAAAGCTACAGGGGAAATGAAGGTTTCTGAAAGCGAGGGCATGGGCAGTGTACCTGGTCCAGATGTGTGGCTGTGCCTTCTGTCCCACAGAGACTGGCTATGTTTCTTGTTATTTTGGGGTGACTAGTTCTGGTCTGAACGCCATTTTTACAGTTGAGGACATATTAGGGTCAAAGCCAGACAGGGAAATAAGATCTGAAATCAGACTAGGGAGAGAGCTCCGCCTGTAAAGTATTTGCTATATGAGCATAAAGACCAGACTTCGAACCCCAGAACCCATGTAGAATTCCTGGGCAACTGGGCACTGGGGTGTGTGTGTATAATCCCAGCACTGGGAAAATTCATAAAGCTCAGTAGCCAGCTACTATAGTCTGATCAGGGGGCTTTAAGTTCAGCAAGAACCCCATCTAAAAAGACAAAACAAAACAAAACAAACAAAGAAACAAGGTAGATAGCACCTGAGGAATGACACATGAGGTTGGCTCGATTAGTTCTTCCCATGTACAAGCACATGTATTTACATGCACCTGACTCCTCCAACACACGCACACACATGCGCACGCGCACACACACATACACACTTTCTGTCTCTCTGTCTCTCTCTCTGTCTCTCTCTCTTTCTCTCTCTCTCTCTCTCTCTCTCTCTCTCTCTCTCTCACAGACACACACAAATCTAAAAGCTCTAAAATCAAGATTTCTCAACTACCAAATGTTAGGCTCTGTTCCTGCTGATCTTAAACAAAGAACGGGCTGTCATGACTAGGAGGCCAGTCATGGGGCTCCTAGGATAGTTTTGAATTCTATCTTACTCTGCCCGGTCTCGTGGAGAAGGAGTAAAGCCACATTTGCATCAAATGTTCTCCACACTTAAAGATTTATTTGCTAAAGCCACTTGCCACATTAGCTTCTGCCACTAAAACAAAACCCACAGACAATCAACTTAGAAAAGGTTTACTTGTGAGCCAGGAAAATGGTTCCATCAGTGAAGTGCCACGTAAGCAAAAAAAATGTGAGGTCCATCTCCAGAACCACATCAAAGCGCCTGGCATGGCAGTACAGGCTTGTAATTCCAGCACTAGGAAGTTGGAGACAGGCAGATCCCTGGAGCTTGTTGGAGAGCCAATCTAGTCTACTGGCTACAATTAGAGACCCCATTTCAAAAAACAAGGTGGACAGACTCTGAGGAAAAACATCCTCAGCTGAGTTGTGGCCTCCACATGCAGAGAGACACATGTTAACCAGCACACACACACACACACACACACACACACACACACACACACACACACGAAGTAAAGAAGGGCTTTATCATGGCTTGTGAATTGGGGATAACAGCCCATGATCTGATGGACACATTGCTTTTAGGTCTCTGGAAGGTGGCGTCTTCTATAACCATGGGACTATGTGGCAGAACAAGACTGGCCACTTCATGCTAAGGAGAGCAAGAGAAAAAAGTGGAAGGGACCAGAGTCCCACAGTCCCCTTCAAGTACATGTTCCTGATGGCTAGGATATTTCCCCAGGCCACCCTCTTAAAGGTACTAGTCTCTCTCTCTCTCTCTCTCTCTCTCTCTCTCTCTCTCTGGTAGTCAGAGATCAGTCGATCAGTGATCAGTCTTGGGTGCTGTTCTTCAGGCTGGCTGGCCAGCAAGCCCCAGGGATTCACCTGTCACCACCCACCTAGAACAGGGATTACAAGCATGCATCACATCATCACGCCTGGCGTTTTCTACAGGAGTTCTTGGGATTGAACTCAGGTCCTCATGCTTGCAAAGCAAGCACTTTACTGACAGCTGTCTGCCCCAGTACTCCTTAACAGTCCCTTCCAGGTCCCATACCTCCAACACCTGTGCCTGTGGGGAACACTGACGATCCAGACTCTAGCACATGGATAAGTACCTGTGTCTCTCTGAATGCAAATAGCATTTCTTTATTCTCAAATAACTCTTAAAGCCACAAACAGTGATGAGTTCTGTACACAATACCAGGCTGCATGGTACAGCACTTAAGGGGTCAGACTGCCTGGGGATCCATTTCAGCTTTACCATCTGTTAAGTACTGACCCTAAATAAGTTATTTTCCTCCCTCGTAAATTCAGTGTCATCCTTTGCACACTGGTTATGATAATACTGTCTCATTGTCATTGTGAAGACCTGAAGAATTCTTAAAGAGATTTACTTATTTTTAATTTACCTGTATGTGTGTGTGTGTCTGTGTCCAGGTATGTGCACATGAGTACAGGTGCCCAAGGGGGCCAGAAGGGGGCATCAGATCCCCTGAAGATAAAGTTCAAGGCAATTGTGAGTACCGAATGTGGGTGCTGGGAACCAAACTCAAGCACTCTGGAAGAAGAGTCTGTGCTCTTAATCACTGAGCTAGTTTTCAAACCAGGATTTGATGAATTACCCATAACATTTTTAGAAAAATGCCTAGCAAAATGGTAAATGTATGTAAGCATATGCTAATTTAAAATAAAATGCTTAATGACTGGCTGTTTCTTTGCACCTTGAGTCTTAATATCACTCTTTAATTGATTGCCCTTCCCCCAACCAAGACATAGTTTGAGCACTTGCAAGACTTTGAACAACTTCATCTCTTATCATTTGAGATAAGCAAGAAGATAAATAACAGTCAGGACATATACACCTGTTTTGTAAGGTGCTTTGCAATTATTTATCAGCTGCAGAAAACCTCAACTGGGCCAAGAGAGGAACGAGGCAGTCATGTTAACATCTAAACCTCATTAATGTTTCATCCCCTTTATGGCCTCGGAAGATGGATGAGTTATCGGTGGAATATCTTTTCCTCAGCAAGGTTTGTGCAGGTGTCTGAACATAAAGGAAAAGTCAATCGAATAGAATTCCTAAGTGGCCAGATGGCACAAGGTTGGGGTTGGGCGAGCAGACAGAACAAGACAGGTGTGGATTGAGGCTCAGCTTCTAAGATGAGACTCATATACTATAGACCCACTCTTGGGGGTCAATTTAGTTGAAATGAAAAATTGAGTGTGCTACTTTTGATGTGTGCACTGCAAAATAAAATGGATTATTATCCTGTTGTTCTATGAAAAAGACAAATAAGTTGATAAGAAATCAAGTTTGGAGAAATTTTACCCAAATTAACTCCATTATTCTATTTCTTCCTGTCCCTTTCAGTATGTGTATATGTGTATATGTGTATGCATCTTTATATGTGTTCATAAAGGCAAGAAGACAGCCTCAGGTAACAGTCTTCAGGTGCCAGGGTCTCTCATTGGCCCAGAATTCAACAAGTTGACAATGGTGTTGGGCCAGAAAGCCCCAGATAGCTTCCTGCTTCTGCCTCCCAGCCCTGGGACTGTGATTGATTGCTATCATGCACCTGGTTGCCTTTTTTTTTTAAGCATGGATTCTGGGGATCAAACTTGTCTTCATGGTTGCAAGGCAAGTACTTGCTAAACTAATCAACCTCCCCAGCCACAAATATACCATTTTTGACATGCACATTGCAAAATCAAAGTGATTTTGTTAAGAAAGAAAATGAGTATATAAAAAAAATCAAGATAAATTATTCTCAAACTTACTCTATTTTTTTCTTCAATAGAACAGAAACAATTCATGGTGTGGGAAGCATGTTGAATAAAAAGTAATCATGGGGCTAGAGAGATGACCCAGTGGTTGAGAGCACACACTGCTCTTGTACTGGACCCAAGTTCAGTTCCCACCATGCATGCTAGACCATTCACAACTACTTGTAACTCCAGCTCCAGCAAATTCAACGCACCCTGCTGGCCTCCACAGCCTCCAGCACTCATATGCACACACATGCACATACATAAACACACACACAAATCAAAAGTAAAACACATTTGGTAAAACGTGGTCACAAATGTTTCCTCATTGTGGATATTCCTCCCTACTGTGACTTAGACAATCTTCCTATGCCTATGTGTAATCTCATCGCATGGTTCTGAGCTGGCTTTGTAGGGTCCCTAGACAAATATAAAAGACCAGAGGGAACTATGTCATAGCTCCAAGGCTAGGATTTGGTGCTTTGGTGTTTATGTGCTGGCTCCATCCCTCTTCTCCTCTCCCCTCCCCTCCCCTCCCCTCCCCTCCCCTCCCCTCCCCTCCTCTCCTCTCCTCTCCTCTCCCCTCCTCTCTCCTCCCCTCCCCTCCCCTCCTCTCCTCTCCCCTCCTCTCCTCTTTCCTCTCCTGTCCCTTTCCCCTCCCCCTCTCCTCTCCCCCTTCTCTCCTCCCCTCCCCTCCCATCCCTTTTCCCTCCCCCTACCTCCTTCACTACCTCCCCACTCCCTCTCTCCTTGCCTCTCCTCTGCCTCGTTGGGATTACCACAGGAAGGCTGGCCAAGCCAACAGGAGGATGAGAAGTAACAGGGAGCAGATTTGATCCATTCTGAGATTCTGTCATGCCAAAAAGCCAGTTGCCAAGCCTACCCATCAGACACATTGCTGAATGACTGAACTCTGAGGAGGGAGCCTGAACCGATGAAATGGCTGTTGTTATAAGCCATTACCACAACACTAGGATATTGATAACAGATGGCTGGGAGCCTCTTGACATGCAGACCAGGATGAAGGGCAAACAGAGATTCAAAATGAAACTGCTATAGACCATGTACATGCCCCTTTTCCATTTCATATGGGCCAGTCCCCAATGAATTTGAAGGTGAGGTAATTAGGGTTAGATAAGTCAAGTGGAGTCACCATGAAGGGTTTAATGTCCTTGTAATAACAGAAAGGGAGACCAGAGCTGTTTGTGTCATGTGAGGGTACAGCAAGAAGGCAGCCTATTGAAAACCAGGACAGAGTCCTCACCTGGCTCCCACCTATTTGAACCTTGATCCTAGGTGCATCATATTCTAGATGGCTGGGAAATTACTCGACGACATTCATTTTGTTACACCAAACTAATACTCAAGCAAAGAAGTAAGGGAAAACCCAAAGGCACGTCTCTTATTCTATGGCTATTTGATATGGAATATTATCAAAGTCTGTGGTTACTGGCTGTCTATATAGATTCCATTGATTTTGCTTGATTGAACTATTAAAAAATTTTAAATATTCATACTATATAATTTAGAATTAAAAGTCTGTAAAGCATTTTGAGAGCACATTTAAAAATAATACTCAGAATTACTATGCTTAAGAGAATTATTCTGAGCAAGGAATGGTGGTGTACTTCTGCATTCTTAGCACTTGGCGGGGGCGGGGGGGGGGGGTGTTGAGGCAGGAGGATCACTGTGAATTGGAGGCTAGCTTGGAATACATAGTAAGTTCAAGGCCAACCTGGGTTATGTAGGAAAAGCCTGTCAAAAATCAGGAGAGGAGGGAGGGAGGGAGGGACAGAGGGAGGGAGGAAGGGAGAGACGGAGATGGGAATAGAGAAGGAAAGGAAAAGGGAGAGCGAAGAAGGGGAGGGAAAGGGAGAGAAGTTGAGCTCTCAAAGGCCTGGGAGAAGGCAAGATAGAGCTCTGTGAAACTTTGCCCTAAAGCTCTGCAAGCCGCCCGGCGCACCGCAAGCCACCCTGTGCACAGCACTGCAAGCCGGCCCGTGCACTGTAGGAGGGGCTTGAGCTTAGTGGTATTTGCAACTTTTCTTTTTTCTGTCTCCCAGTGCTCCCACTTTGTTTATACTAGTTTTTAATATTTTTAATTTATTTGTGAAAATTTCATGTATGGATACCACGATCTTGATCATATTTACTCCCCTACTTACCCTTCCATTTCCCTCAACCCCTCCAACACATCTCCCTCCCAAGTACTACTACTTCTTCCTCCTCCTCCTTCTCCCCCTGCCCCCATCTTTCTTTCTAACCCACCTAGTTCAATTAATGCTGACCATACCTGGATGAGCATAGGGTCATCCACTAGGACATGGGTCACCTACCGGTTATCACACTCCTGAGGGAAAGTGACGCTCTCTTCCCCAGCAGTCATTAACTACCAATGACTTCAGTTAAGGGTGGGACCTTGGGAACTCTTCTCCTGGAATGTTTCATTGGCTTGAACTCATGCAAGTCTTGTGCAGATCACTGCAGCCGCTGTGAGCAGCCTTGCCATGTTCAGAAGACAGTATCCCACACCACTCCTCGCTGGCCTCTGGAGCTTCCATTCTCTCCAACCACTCTCCTGCAATATTCCCTGGGCCTGTGGGAAGGCCGAGGATCTACTGCTGAGCACTCAGTCATTTATTCTTTGACGCCTTCATAATGTGTTCATTTGGCAGCTGGTTCACTCTGTAGTATCTTCGATTACAGTGAGTTACTAAAAAGGCCTGGGCAACTGGAGGAGAGGGCTGTGCAAACCATCGCCCTCCTATTCCTCTCAAGCATCCTTGCCACTTAGCTGTATTCCAACTTTTTGGTGTGAGGCAGCTGATTCTCTCTTCCCCTGTGCCCTCGTCCATCATTTCTGACTCCTGAACCAGGCATATGTGCACTACACCTCAGTGTTTGCGATCCATCCTCCAACCCCCACATGCGTGACTCCCAATGTGAACGGACTTGAAAGTGGGGCTATTAGGCAGTAGATAAAGTCAAGTTGAGCCACCATGAAGGGGTTAACGCCCTTGTGAGACTCGGAAGAGAGACAGGAGCTCTTTCTGTCCCATGAGGGTACACTCATGATATGCCAGGGTATTTCTGTGACAAGGGGCCCCATCTTTGGCAGGTTTCCTCACTGCTAAGGCCAGAGCCAAGAGTATGGAGTTCAGTCATCTTCATGGCCTTCATGCTGAAACTCGTGGGCATCAGCCCATCTGTGGTCTTTCCTGTGTAAAATCCTGCCCTGTGCTCTTCAAGCAAGCTTACAAGGTAATGACAGCCTCAGGGTCAAAGTTCAGAGGACACGGTTCTAAGATCACTGGAGGTGAACTGCACCTAGAGCAAGGTCAGAGGACACAATCTGCGAGCGTGTGTGAGAACTCCTTACATTCACTTTTCCGTCACCTTCTACCTCCAAAGTTACCCCCACTAACTGTGATGACCATGTTAACCTCACACACATACTCAGAGGGAGTTGTAAATAACTATGAATGGAACAGGGCACTTGTGCTAGAAGCTGACTGAGAAAAATGATAAAAGGCTGTGCTACATTTGAAAATGTATTTAAGCAAAGCTAAATTTTACCGGTCATAGGACATACGGAGACACTTGAAAAATGACAGTGTATGTTGACTCTATAGGAAAAACTCTGTACGCTGCTAATCTAGGGGGTTCCCCTGCTTACTGTTGGTCTCCCCAGGAGTACTCGGTACTCATATACATAAGATTGTTTTAGTGAGTCCTGTCCTCAACTTATTTTTCATATGTGACTGTGACCATGAGGTATATGCTAAAACTTCAAAAGAAGGCTACATTTTAGTTTTTCCCTCATATTGTTTAAAAACCTATAGATCTGGGATCTGGAGATGGCTCAGTCAGTCAGAACACTTGCCATGGGCAGTGGTGGCACATGCCTTTAATCCCAGCACTTGGGAGGCAGAGGCAGGCAGATCTCTATGAGTTTGAGGCCAGCCTGGTCTACAGAGCGAGTTCCAGGAAAGATGCCAAGCTACACAGAGAAACCCTGTCTCAAACAAACAAACAAACAAACAAACAAACAAACAAACAAACAAACAAACACTTGCCATGGAAGCATGGGGACCTGAGATAGATCTCCAGAACACTAACACATATACACACATACACACATACACACACACACACACACACACACACACACACACACACACACACACACCTCATATGGCTCTTTGCTAAGTATCCACAAACTTTCTCATGTGGAATGTGTCATCACCTCAACTGTATATATTAGGCTTTACTATCCTTTAGAAAAAATTACCCAAGAGTTTAAAACACTGAGAAACAAGCTTCGACTCTGAGACAGGGAAATGGTACAAGGTGAAAAGCAATTTAAGAAATTGGACAATCATCCCAGGAAGAGGAGGATATGGCCACTTTTTTTTTTAAACAGGCCATGGTCCAAATCAACGACCTTCACAGCTCACTGAAACCTAAACTGAGCCAATGGCTATAAAGAAAAACTGCCTCTCCTGGCACTGCCCAGAAGGGTTGAGGTGACAGCGATCTTGCAAAAGTGGCAACTGTGAAATGGAAGGCGGTCATCTCAGGATCGATAGTGAGTGCGGTTGTTTTTCTGGTGTCTGAGCTTAAGCCAGAAAGCAGTTGAGTTTTCAGAGAAGAGCTAATACATGCTATGCTGCATAGTTTATGAAATGAGTGGGTATCTATCTTTATTGTACCATTCTTATAGGCTTGCACCTGAGTCCCGGGGCACTAGCTTGAGTTTTCTAGGTTCTTGTGTCCACAGATGAAGAACTGGACCAGGGACATGGTTAGAATGAGAAATAGAGAAGTTTATTTAAAGAGGCAAAGCACCCCTGAACATGGTGTAGTGGGCTGAGTGAAGATCCCCCAGAGCCCTGGACCAGGAGACTCATGACCCATTACAGGTCAGTTACACAGCACCGTCCTCTCCCATGTCTGTATAATGTGGGCTTCTCTCATGCATGTTCTATTCGGGTCAGATGGGGAAGGGCTTCCAGTCTTTCTCTGCCAAGGGGCTTCTTTCTTATGGAATCTTGATGGAGCCGTCTCCAGCCTCTCCTCTCATGGAGCACCGTGCCTCTTCCCCAGGGCACAGTGTGATCATCCCATTGCCATTCTGTAGTAGAGATCACCTTGCCCTGGGAGCCATAGCACCTAACTGAGCAGACAGGGCTAGCCTGCTCTGTGGTGATGGTGATGGACTCCTGACATGCCCTAGTGGAAGGAGGGGAGGGTCCTGGGATACTCCCTTAGGAGGCCAGTTTTCAATCTCCCCAGCTGCAAGTGATCTTGGGAGAGCTGGAGTACATAGGTAGAAAAATGTTAGCTGAAAGGGATATGCCATGATACAGCTTCCATGAGGTCACCATTCAGAATGGGGTGGGACTAGGTGATGTAGCTCTTTGGGAGTCATTCATGCTCTTATAAGGAACCCCTCGCCTGTGATAGTGAGCCTAATAAACTCACTGGTTCAACCAAGATATACTGTGGTAGAATTGCTCCGTTCATCTTTAGTTTGAGCTCTGTCTGGAGTGAATAGGTATGTGTGCCTATCTCCCCAGGAGAAGTTAAAAGAACAATCCTAGAGCTCACTTCTTAAAGGATCTTGGTGGTGGTGGTGGTGCGTGTGTGTCAGGGGGTGTATACTGTTGGGTAGAAAGTTAACTCTGGAAGAAGCTCACAGGTTTCCAGAATAGGACATAAGAAATAATAGGTGGGCCAGGTTACCCCTTCCCACCTCCAAACAGGATAGAAAGCAGAATAGACAAGGATTCTCTAGTTGGGCCAGCTTACAGCACCTGCTGAACTTCCTAGCTAGTGGAGCATGCAGAGTGCTCACACTCTTACCCCTGATGAGCTTTCCAACTGCAGAGAATACTAAATGCTCTCTATAGAGTCCTTTATGTTATACACCTCCTTATAACAGAATGACTTCTAGGGCTTCAGAGAAAAGCAAGACCCTTTCCTGGGAGTGCGTACTCTCCAGAAGGAACTGGTTGAGGGTCACAGGGAGAGATGATGTATTTGCCTCTTGGTGGTGGTGTGTCGGGCTGGGGGCTTTGCTCCTTGGCTTGGCCAGCTCTTCTTAATTTATTTTTAAAGTGTGAGTCTCTCTCTCTCTCTCTCTCTCTCTCTCTCTCTCTCTCTCTCTCTCTCTCTCCCTCCCTCCCTCCCTCCCTCCCCACCTCTCTCTCTCCCCTCCCTCTGTCTCTCTGTCTCTCTCTGTCTCTCTGTCTCTGTGTGTGTGTCTGTGTGTGTATCTGTGTGTCTATGTGTCTATGTGTGTATCTGTGTGTGTGTGTGTGTGTGTGTGTGTGTGTGTGCGTGTCTGTGTGTGGGTAAATGTCCATGCATGCGAGTGCCCTCAGGGGATAGTAGAGGGAATCAGGTCCCCTGGAGCTGCAGTTAGAGGTGGCTGTGAGCTGCTTGGTGTGGGTGCTGGGAACTGAACTCAGGTTCTCTATGAGAGCAGCAAGCACTGTTGACTGCTGAGCCCCCTCTCCAGTGCCTGTCTGTTTTAAAGAGTGTGCTCTGGCTGGCTTGTTTGCTCCAACTAAATTCCTAACTGCTCACTCTACTATTGTCTCCCCTCTGAATTCTCCTTCAGGAGTACGAGACGAGAGACTGCTGCTGGGGTCTGGAGACCTTCATGGCTCTCACCTCCTTGTGGAGTACAGCCATTCTGATGAAGTCTCCATAAAGTACTCTCAACTGTCTTTTAGAGGCAAACCTGATGAGTCCTCAAAAGAAATTAAAAAAAAAAAGAGCTAGAGACAAACAGACATGGCTTAAGCCCACTACTCCCGGGGAATCTTCCCCACTACCGTCTGTGTCCACTTCTCAGCTGGGAGGTGAAGGGCACATGGACATTATGCCACACATCTGCTGTCCTCTGGAACTGTTCCTGTACAGTGATTTGGCTCCGCTTTCTTTCCCCCCATGTGGCAGGGGAAGGCCTGAACTGGATCCACTTTGCTGACCCATACTCTACTCCTAACACGGTGGCTACCATGGGGGATGCTCAGCAAATGGGGATGGAACAAATCCTGAGTCTGCTCCCTAGACCCAACCTGAGATCGGAATACAAATGGCACTTTTTTTCCCCTGCAAATCTGGTTTAAAACAAATGCCAAAACGTCATTTACTCTGGGATTAGTGTGCTAAGTGCCTTTAACTGCATCTAAAGAGTAATATTTAGTCACCTGAAACATCACAAAAAGTACAAAAGGAAATCCTTCAGCATGGTTTCAATCCCAATTAAAATTCTTCAGCCCAAAAGCATAATGTTGATCTGATCAAAAATGTATGAGTTATTTTTCTTTCTGTCACCATAATTTAAAGACAGGAAAATGGTATTTAAGATTTACATATACATGTGGAGCCCAACCTCATTATGGTGATTGTATCTAGAAGCTGGGGAGTTTTGAATCTTAAATGTATTTTCAGAAAAAAAGAATTGCATTTTCCGAAGGAAGACAAAAAGAGCTGTAACAATAGCTTGAATTCACTGCACAGTACCTGAAGAGCAACTCAGATTGTTCTGACCATCAGCAGTGTGTCTATTCATTTAGTAAATTAGCATGAAAGGGGGCTTGGGCTCCAGGGAACCTGGTCTCTTCCCCAAAGAGTCCTGCTTTTGAGATCTTTGAAAGAAGCATTTCAAATACAGTACACAATGATTTGCTCCCTTCTTAACTATGGAATTAAAAGGTCATTATAATTTCAGGCAATAAGCTGCTAGTGCATCTGCCCAGGGAACAATAACACTGTCTCCCAACGTCTCAATGTTTGCTTCCTGATGGAAACCAGATGCATGCATGGACAAAGTCTAGGTCACTATGGTGATGGTAACTACGAGGAGTTATGGGTAACACCAACTGTGAAGGTCACACTATAGAAAAGGAGCTCTCTCTATGTGTGGTATATGCATGTGTGTAGAAGTGTGCGTGTGTGTGGGGGGGGGTGCACACCCGTATATATACCAGAAAGGGATGCCATAGATCCTTTTCTATCAGTCTCCACTTATTCCCCAGAGTCAGTGTCTCTCAGTGAACCCAGAACCACGCTACCAGCCAGCAAGGCCCCGCCATCTTCCTGTTCCCCTCTCACACAACACTGTGGTTACAGGCATGCATGCAAGACCACACTTTGATATATACATGCTGGGGATCCCAGCTCAGGTCCCCTTGCTTGGGCAGCAAGCACTACTAAGCACTCCACAGCTCCCAAAAGACAGTCTTTAACAAGTTAAATAATGAACCCAACTCAACCTTGAAAAATCAAAGTTAAAGAAAAAACTATTTTGTAGGGACAGTGTGCTACATTTACTAGGACGGTCTCAAACTCATTGTCTTTACTCAGCCTCCCATGAGCTTGAGTTTGCTGGGGTTATAGACATGTATCACTGTACTTAACTGAAAAAAAAAATTACAATCTATTCCTCTTGCTTTTAGTAGACTATGCACAGCAGTGGGCAGTTAGAGATCCACTTGGTGTCCGCATGCCTCCTTCACTCATAAGCAGGGAGTAACAGGAGATAGCCAATGTAGTCAACCACTCATAAAGACTGTGGAGAATTCTGTCGTGATCTAGAAAACACCCATCTTGTCTTCGGTACATGAATCCATGGAAGTCCTAGCCCTGGCCAGAACTGGTCCACTTCTCACAGCTACCTGTCCTATTTTTATCTTATCTAATTAGGGCTACACCGTCCCTCTTGTCACGGTAGTTGGTTAACACGCCCAGGGCTAAATCAATGAGCGCCTGGCTTGTCTCTGGCCACAAGAGATTGATTCAGGAGAAGAACATAATTGCTTCTGGCACTTGTTCCCTGAAGGTAGGTATCCAGGAAGTGGGCCTCCATGGGGATTTTTGAAAAATACGGCACTCTATCTTCTAATTCTTTCTTTTCGGAAAAATTTTCTATATTTTGAAAATTTCATATATTTTATAATGAAATATGATCATATCTACTCCCTATTTCTCCCAACTCCCTACATGTTCCCCACAAGAGGCTCCCTTCCCAACTTCACGTTTATGTATTTATTTACTTATTTTGATAACTCACTAAGTGTAGTTAGTGCTGCTCATGTGTATGATAGTAATGGGGCTGGAGTATGGGAAACCTCCTACCAGTGGGCACACCTTCAAAGAAAAGAATGACTGACTGTCCCTCACCAACAACTACCCACTGCTGATATCCTCAGTAAGGGCTACCTTACTCAGTAAGGTCACCTCTCTTTTCTGTGCCGAGATTTTTTTTCTGGCTTGATTGAGGGTTTCCTGTCAGTTATTTCGGGTTATATATAAATGTGCATATAGCTTTGACTGACTACAGCCATGCATCTACGGGGCGGGAAGCCACCTCAAGAAGTATGCTAACACAAAAGAAGACCAGGACAATAAAGCTGCATACAAAAATGCAGCCCAAACTTGGCACATTGTACAAAAGGCATGCCATCTGTGGCTTCAAGATGCAGAGCGGTGAGGCTGGAGAGCTCCCTCAGCAATTAAGAGCAGGTACTCTGGCAGAAGACTGGAATTCAGTTCGTAGCACCTACTACAACAGGATCACAACAGGCTATAACCCGGGTTTCAGCAAACGCCTTTACCTATACACACAGACTCACATACAGGCACATAATTAGAAATAATCAAAAGAAATCTTTAAAGAAAATGATATATAACAGAGGGATATTTCCATATGAGTCTAGCCTATGTTCCTTTTAGAGGAGACCCACTGGGCCATAGCTCATTTTGAGAGGAGAACATATTTTGGACAAGTGAATGCTTTGGCTCTCTTTCTAGGAATATAAAAGTGTAGAAGCCAAATCAAAATGGTGCGAAAAGGCAGTGTGATTTGCTTCAAGTCTGTTAGTTAAAGGAGAGGTGGAAAGTGGTGAGCGTGGGAGGCAGGTGCACACAAAAACAGCAGAGGGGGAGATCTATATACAGGAGGCAGTCATTTTCACTTTAGGGACTCTGATGGTCAGTTCTCATTGTCAACATGGCGGGATCTAGAGTCACCCCGGAGATAGTCCGCTGGGCATGTATGTGGGCAATGAGCTTGACTATGTTAATGAAGTAGGAAGACACATCTTAATTGTGGGCAAGGACTGTATAAAATGGAGAAAGCAAGCTGAGCAGCACACAGCATCAATTTCATCTCTCCTGCTTCCTGTCTGGGGGCGTGTTATCCCCCCCCCCCCCCCCGAGGCTCCTGCTGCCATGACTTTCCTACCATGATGCACCTTTGAACAGTGGGCCAAAATAGACCTTTTTTTCTCCTTAAATTGCTTTTTCCAGAGTGTTTTATCATAGCAACAGACAAAGGAACTATTACAGTGAAAGGTGACACAGACCCTTGCTTAAACCTTGTCAGGAAAGATGGAGAACAGGGGATGGGTTCACAGGATGTGTTGATGGGAGACTGCTCACAGGGTGGTGGCAGAGTTCACAAGAGGACAACTCACTGGAGAATCAGGCTCTGAGGTTGTAGCCAGGGTACAGCTGGTAAAACCTGATGTCATTAATCAGGGATGACAATTCAGGCACAAGAATGAGTTAAGCCACCTTAAATAATTTGGGGAACCTGCTCTATATAATTTGTCTAAATGACAGTAATGGAAACAACCTAAATCTAAAATAACAGGAAAATGAATGGCTAGATAAATCATGGTACATTTAACCAAATCAGGTAAGACTATGTAGTAAATTATTAATGATTTCCCATGCAACATCCCAGATTAATAATCATTTCATGCTACACACATATTCCCACAACAAAGGTTCCCTCCCTTACGTAGATGTGCCATGGATGTGGGGTCACATGATTATTTCAATGCCATCTTCTTCTGATCACTGATAGAGCTCTTGACACTTTCTAGCTTACAACCACATGTAAGAAAACATCAAGGAAAAACTTGAAACATGAAGAAAAAAGTTTATAGATGCCTCATTCTTGTGTATTAGATCTTTGAAAAATTAGAAGATATGAATATGGAAAAAAGCATATGCCAATATTCCAATGGTATCATTAATTCTGAGAGGTAGGACCTGTAGTATGTTCCCACTTCCCATTATAGTTTTCTACCTTTATAAAATGTATGTAAATCAACTTTAATTTTATTTAATTTTTGGACTCTTTGTGTGTATGTGAGCATGTGCACACAGGATCTCTTTCTTGCTTGTGTGTGTGTGTGTGCATGTAGAGGTCAGATATGGGCTCAAGTATCTTCAATGCTTTCTACTACAGTGATATTTTATTTGTACTGAAATGTGATTTGTATGTTAATAAATAAAGTTGCCTGGGGGTCAGAGCTATTAGCAAGCCATAGCGAAAGCTGGGCGGCGGTGGTGGTGCACGCCTTTAATCCCAGCACTTGGTAGGCAGAGTTAGGTAGATCTCTGTGTGTTCAAGGATACAGCCAGCATTGGAGACACATGCCTTTAATCTCAATACCAACCATAGAAGATCTGGAGGTCTGTACAGACAAGCAGTGACTAGGAGGTCATGTGGTTGGGTTTACAACCAATGAGAAGGCAGAACAGAGACTCTATAAAAAAAAAAGACAGACACAGGAAGTAGGTCTCTTTCAGGAGGTACAGCAACAGTGAAGGGTAAAGTTTTTAGCTCTTAGCTATTGCTCTGACCTTTTGGCTTTCATCTCTCTATTGGCTCTGTGTTTCTTATTTAATAAGATGGTTGGTTACATCCACATTCTACCTTATTTTCTCAGACAGGGCCTCTCATTGAACCAGGACCCCATAGATTGGCTTGCATTGGTAAGTACAGCCTTTGGATATGCCCAGCTCTATCCCCTCACTGCTGGGGCTGCAGGCATGGGCTACCATGCCTGGTTTTCACATGGGTGCTGCGGTCCAATCTCAGGTTCTTATGCTTATACAGTAAGCTCTTTATTTGCTGAGCCATCTCTCCAGCATCCAACTTCATAATTTTGAAAGGACATCAGCTACAGGCTGGATTTGCCAGAAGCAGAGGGTGAGATGGAGATAAATGTAAAAGTGATTTGTGAGTAGGGATTCTCAGGAGGAAAAAGAGAAATGGGGATAGTTATGAGAAGAGGCCCAGCACAAACCAAGTCCCACTGGGGATAACTCGAGGCTATCTTCTCAGGAGAAAAGAAGGTTCTTTCTCTTTTGACTGCCATGAGTTGAGGGCTGACCCTGTGGAACTTGAGGCTCTTCTTGCGTGCAGAAGAATATAAAGAAAATTCATTAACCAAAAGACACAGATGCTACTAATGCACATTGGGAAAAGGGTGAAAGGATCTGAGGAGACGCATAGCATACTTCCTACACATGCTGAAGACACAATAGGAAACTTTTCTCGTCTCACTCCAATATAGATGCCTTTTATTTCATAACTATACTCATTCATTATAAAATATCATGTTTTAGGGACATGCATAGATCACATACAAACACTCTGTCATTTTATAAGAGAGATGGTATCTTCAGAGTTTAGGGTCCTGGAATCAATGCCCTTGGATACTGAAGGATGAGCAGGATATCATAATGTCTTTTAGTCATATAAGTTCCTCTAACTTGCAAGAAATTTACTAAGACATGATGTAAAATCCACTCATCTTCTCAGGGCTGGCAAGATGTCTTGGTCAGTGAAGTCCCTGTCTCCTAAGCAGAAGAATCTGAATTTTATCCTCAAAGCTCACAAAAACACCACGACCAGATATGTTACTGTGTGCTTGTAATCCCAGTACTGTAGAGGAGACACACAGATCTCAGAATCTCAATAACAACAACAACAACAAAAATAGGCGTACAGCTCTTGAGAAATGACATCAGAGGTTGCACTCCAGCCTCTTCATGTAGTCATATGCACAAGTTCCCTCTGACACACATGCATACCTGTGCATGCATACCCCCCACACAAAGAAAGAAACAAATCTACTTATCCTGCCCCCTTAGATGAAGTATCTCGAAGTGTCTGCTTTTTCTTATTAAGCTGATTCACTTACAAGATGTGCTCTGCTCAGGGAAAACTCTAACTCAGTGCGCTTCAGGGACCTATTTCCTTGGGAATTAACTTATTACCTAGCCACAGGCATAACACATCTTGAGAAAAATGCTATTGATTTTAGGATGTTAACCTTGTTTTTGGCCAGTTTGCTAAACTCTCTTATCAGTTTTAGATACAATGCAGCTCAGTCTCTTGACATGCTGTCTGCCTAGTCACAGTTTTGTCCCAATAATTAGGACATTGTGGTGACAGCAATGTGACGGGGCACCTCTGTTCTGACTTGAGTCTGAACACTTAAAAAATTGTGTGTGTGCGTGCACGCGCGCACATGCACACATACGCATGTGTGTATGCATGTCCATAAGTGCAGTGACCACAGAAGCCAGAAGATGGTGCTAGATCCCCTGGTGCTAGAGTTACAGGTAATTGTGAGCTGCAGGATGTGGGTGCTTAGAACCGAACTCAGGTCCTCTGCAAAAGCAGCAAGTGCTCTTAACTCGTGAACCATCTCTAGCTTGAGTCAGCACACTTATAATTAATGCTGATTTCCAATGGGAAATTTGAGAAAAGGATACACTAAATATCAAATACATTTAAGGAAAAAGAATAGAGGTGTATTTGTGTTTATATTAAGAGAATTTTTTTCTGTAGGCATGTATGTATGTATGTTTACACATGTGTGCATGTGCATTTGTATCTGTGTGTACGTATCATATGTGTGCATGTGCATATACATGTAGAAGTGAGAGGTCAATCTCAGCTGTCACTCTTCAGGACTCCATCACCTTCTTTTTGAGACAGTCTCTCACTGAATCCTAGATATGGTGAGATGGATGGTAGAGACAGGTGGATCCTTGGGAATACAATGGCAGGTTTAGCCTACTTTATGTGGCCCAGACCAATGATAGACCCCGACTCTAACAAAAGGTGGGAGGAGCTGAGGGCATGGCAACCAAGTTTATCCTCTAACCTCCATATGAATTTATGAATGTGCATACACACAGACACAGACACACACAGACACAGACATACACACACACACACACACACACACACACACACACCAAAACCTTGGATAACAGCACAGAAAGGGAAGCAAAGTGCACCCATGCCTGCCTCCCAGCTCCATAGCTGGCCAGGGTGAGGGGAGAGTGGTCCCAGGAAACCCTATCATCACAGAAACTTGCTTCTCAAGCTACTGGAAAGTTCATCGCTCTTCCAGATTTGCAGCCTGCTTAGATAAGCAACCTGAAAACTGCACAACGGATTTGCTTCTTAGATAAGCAACTTGAAAACTGCACAATAGATTTGCTTCAGAAGAGGATCTCACGTCGTCTTGCAGTAGACTGTAGGGGTATTGTGGCCAGAAGCCATTGTGAAAAGTGAGTTAGCATCTGCATTTAGTCAGAGAATCACACACGTCCCCGTGTTTGGAACCCCACAGGCACTCCATTGCACTGGAACAGGGGTGGCTGCCACCCAGCCAGCAGAGTGACTGTGACCTAATCCTACTGGGTGGACTGCAGCACACAGGGAAAGTACTGACAGTGGACAATGCCTCCCCACAAAAGCAACGACTCTCTAGCTACATATCCAAGAGAGGAGAGGTGAACAGAATGCCTGAAAAAGAACCTAAATGCATGAGCATGCAAGAGCTCAGTGAGATCCAAGAGATCACAGATCACTAGTGAGGCAGTCCAGGGCAGGAAAGAGGTATTCGGCTGACAGGTATTTTGAAAAAAAGAACCAAACAGAAATCTTAAAGAACATTCAGTAAGATACATAAAATGTACATTTGAAAGTTGCAACAAGAGTCCAAGTCCAGGAGAAGAAAGACTATCCAACATGGAAGACAGGTCTTTTGAAATATCACAGGCAAGCCTGCAGGTAGGCAGGCAAACACACACACACACACACACACACACACACACACACACACACACACACACGAAAAGAGGAAAACAACAGAGGATGAATGGGTGGACAATGAAAAGAACATTTTAGACCCCTGGATACCATTAAATAAACAACTTTCAGATTTTTTTCCTCTCTTTTCACCTTTCTTTTGTTTCTTGGGTTGATTTTGGAGCCAAGGTCTTGCTTCGTGCGTAGCCCATGCTCGGCTGGAGCTCACACTCCTTCCTGTCTTTGGCTCCCAAAAGCTGCACATTTTCTTAACTCTCATAGCAGAAGAGAAGATCTCTAGAAATTCTATCTTCTAGGTAACAATAGAAGCTCCCTAATTTTGGTATGGATGTGGACTGCCATGCACAGAACGCTGATTATAGGACTCCTAACAGACATGACCATTAAAAGATCTTCACCACAGCTTGGGATAGTTAAGATGCTGGCAGTACAGATAAAGAGAGAAATCCCTAGTCTGCAAGAAAATAGTTCCAAGCCATGTGGAAGGGTGTCCTGTTAGACCACCAGGAGATTTCTCAGCAGAAACCTGATAGGGCAAGAGGGAGTGGAATGGCTTCTAAGTGCTGATGGGAAATAAAGCAAGGATATTACCAAGCAGGAATTCTCCACTCAGCAAAGCTAGCCTTTAGAAGTGAAGGGGGAGGACAGATTTGCCAAGACAAGAAAGAAGAAAACAAAAACCAAAACCAGAGGGACCTATTGGCTCTCAAACCAGCCCTACAGATAATGGTTATAGGGATCTCACCTCCAGAAATGAAGGAACGATAACTATAGTTATGGAAGCCTGAGAAAATCTTAATCTCACCAGAAGCATAGGTGCACAAAGTCACCAAATATTATCTGTTCACTAAACCTCCGTGCTGGCTAGTTTTAATTATCAATTTGCCACAATCTAGAATCAGCTGAGGAACTTCAAATAGAGGAACTACCTAGATCAGGCTTTGAGCATGTCTTGAGGGGATTGTCTTGATTGCCAATTGTCTTAGTTACTGTTCTATTTCTGAGATGAGACACCATGACTAAGACAACATATAAAAGAAAGCATTTAATTTGGGGGTTGGCTTAGAGTTGCAGAGGGTGAGTCCATGAGTATCATGGTGGGGAAGACTGCAGCAGGCAGACAGGCAGACAGGCATTGTGCTGCTACAGTAACTGAGAGTCTACATCTAATCTACAAGCAGGAGGCAGAGAGAAAGAGCCTGGGCCTGGTGCAGGCTTTTGAAACCTCAAAGCCCGTGGGGATGACA
Source organism: Peromyscus aztecus (assembly GCA_902168405.1). Classification (NCBI taxonomy): domain Eukaryota; kingdom Metazoa; phylum Chordata; class Mammalia; order Rodentia; family Cricetidae; genus Peromyscus; species Peromyscus aztecus. Next base: position 49,767 of record CABHPQ010001131.1, read on the forward strand.
CACCTCTTCAAGAAACACGGCCACACCTTCTAATCCTATCTAAACAGTTCACCAACATTCAAACACATGAGCCTGTCGGGGGAGGGCTCATTATCATTCAAACTACAACACTCATTGAGGTGGAATGACCCACCCTGGATGTGGGTGGCACCATCGTATGTCCTGGGCCCTAGACTGCATGAGTAGAGGAAGCTTGTTGAGTAAGCAAGCCCAGCTGGCAGCATTTCCTTCTCTCTGCTCTTGACTGTAGACGTCTGTGACTAGCTTGAGCTCCTGCCTTGACTTCAGTGTTCTCAATGATGTAACATGACCTGAAATTTAAGCCAAATAAACCCTTTTCTATTGGTCATGGTGTTCTATCACAGTAAAAGAAATGAAACTAAGAAACTGTCTTAGTCAGGGTTTTATTGCTGTGAAGAGACACCATGACCATGGCAACTCTTACAAAGGGAAACATCTAATTAGGGGTGGCTTACAGTTCAGAGGTTTAGTTTATTATTGTTATGGCAGGAAGCATGGAGCCATGGTGCTGGAGAGGTAGCTGAGAGTTCTACATCTGGATCCACAGGCAGCAGGAAGTGACAGTGACACCCTGGCCAGGCTTGAGCATCTGAGACCTCAAGTTCATCCCCCAGTGACATACTTCCTCCAGTCAAGCCAAACTCCCTCCAACAAGACCACACCTCTTAATAGTGCTACTTGCTATGAGCCTATTGGGGGTCATTTTTATTCAAACCACCACACTGTCAAATCACAGATATGTGCTAAAAGGAAAGACCAAAGTGAAGAATATCTAAGATAATTAAACAAAATAAAAATAATAGTAGGGCTAAGTCTTTTTAGATCAATAATAATCTTGTATCTAAATGGAGCAAGTTTTTCAATTAAAACACACAGACTGACAGAGTGGATAAAGGTAAAGAGAAGGAAAAAAAGATGAAAAATGATTTTCTAAGCAAGTAGAAATCTAGATGAGTAGGAATAAACCTACTTATGTCAGATTTTATGACAAATCAGTGAAAAGAGATATTAGTCACTGTACAATCATTGAGTGATCACTTCAACAAGAAAATGCCAGGGTAGACTGTAGGTATCTAACAGCAGAAAACCTGATTAAATATACTCTAATGAGTGGTTGGCAGGAATATAGATTGCTACAGTCCTCATGGGGTACAATATAGCCTTGTCTTCATTTCTTTTCCTGCTGTTATGATAAAATACCCCAACAAAAGCAACTTAGGGCAGAAAGGGTTTATTTGGCTCATAATCCCAAGTTACAGTCTATAACAGCAGTGAAGTCACAGTAGTAGGAACTTGAAGCAATTGGACATATCTCTCATCTACAGTCAAGATGAATGCACACTCATGCGTGCACATTCATACAATGAATGCCTGCCTCTAATCAGTCCCCATCTCCACCTATACAGTCCTAGATCCCATTTAAGGAATATCTTCACACACAATGGGTGGGCCTTCCCACCACAATTAATGTTCTCAAGATTCTCTCACAGACATATATACAGGCCAATAATCTAGATAACACCTCATGGAGTCTCACATTGCCAGATCATTCTAGATCAGGTCAAGTTGACAGTGAACACTAACTACCCCAGGGGGATACTCCAGAAACCAAAATTAGGGGTTAGAGAGATGGCTAGGAAAGCCTGACAACCTGAGTTTGATTCCTGCAACCCACATGGAGGAAGGGGAGAACCAACTTCTGCAACTTTCCTTCTGACCTCCACAGGAATGCCATGCATGCATGCACGCACATACACAAACATGCACACAAATAGTGCAACCATAAATCAATATTTTAAATGCCCCAAATAAAAAATAATAATCTTCCAATTGGTCCAACTATTCCACATCTAGGCATATGAAGAAGGAAAATGAAGACAGCACATTATAAAAGTATCTGCGTGCCCACATATATTATACTATTCACCATTGCAAGGTGAAGGAATCAATGTTCCTGTTAGTTGAATGGATAAAGAAAATGTGTGATATAATCCACAATGGGTGGAAGGTTATGCAGTCCCAAAGCAGAACGGATTCCCCTAATCTTCAGCAAATGGCTGAAATATAAATGGCAGTATATAAAGTAAAATAAGCCAGGCACTGCAGATACATGTTGTCTGTTTTCTCTTACATGTGAATCTAACGTAATGTAACTAGCACATATGACAGTGTTTAACTGAGGTTGTGAAGGGTGTGCGGGGAGGATGGTATATGGGGGATTCAGATTTGATGAGTGAGAGCTGTAAACATCTATGGAACTATCACAATGAATCTCTTTAATCAGTACAACTAATACAGAAAATAATAAAAGGTAATAGTGGATCATGGTAACTCACTGCTGTAAAGCCAGCTCTTGGGAAGCTGAGGCAGGAGAATCACAGGGAGTTAACAACTAGCCTGGGCTACAGAGAATCTATCTCAAACAAGCAAAACCCCTAAACCAAACCAACCAGAAATAAGCCCAGAAGCTATGAAAGGTTAGGGTGCACACGAGTCAGAATCAGAACAGCAGTACTCTGACTGGAGATCTGTCCTTGCAACCCCACAATGAGAATTTCCCTTTCTCTGCTTGAGACTCATAAGCTACTGAACACTCTTCCTCTTTAAAGCCTCAGTTCTAGAATGTTCTTCTGTACAATGTCAAACATTCCTGTTTCAAAGATGGCCAAGGAAACTGCTCAAATGTTTCTCTTCTACTTGCCTCTTGTGGGTTCCCTCCCATAGGCCTGAGAACAACAATGTCACCAGAGAGGAGGTTGGGCAGGATATAATCAGACATGGAAGAACAGTGGGAGAAAGGAGGTGAGAGAGAAGCAAGGAGATGGAAGGGGAGTGAGAGAAAGAAAGGTTAGCTGGTTTGTCTGGGTGGTAAGACAGGACTGAGGCCATCATGGGTGACGCTGGCATTAGACCCTGAGGGTAACTGTCCCACTCCTGTCCACTCTGGGTGCAACATTCACATTTCTGAAAAGTTCAGTTTTAGAAGAAGATTTAATTAAACTAAACAGGGCAGTAGGCAGGGTCGGGCACACACACATCATTATCTCTTAGTTTTTACATTTGAAATTATGAAACAATTATGGCCTTTGGAAAGCAGTATCACAGCACAGTGAAAGAATTCTGACCAGCTTTCTCCTTTGTTCAAGCAGCAGTGATGTGTGAAAACGACCTTTAAAAACACTTAGCCATTTGACTTTTGATCTCAAGTCTTCTCCTGACGGCTTAATCTATTAAACCCAAACACATCTTGACATTATGAATTAGGAACGATGAGTGGCCAGGACACTATAATTAGGAGTCAGGGCTGAGAATTCTGTAGGACAGATAATGACAAGTATCACAATGACTACAACACAGTTTATTGAAAATGTTATTGAGTCTCAGTCATGCATGAGCAACAGAACCACCACTCGTGAATTAAGACTTGAATTAGCAAAGAGAAAATTACAACGGCTCTGATCTCTCCATGGGCTGAGACCAGCCTTACTCATTCACAAACTACATGTTTCTATCACGAATGAAGGGGAAGCCAGAGCACTGGGCAAGGAAGGAGGGGAAGGAAACCTTACATAACTATTGTTATGAAGGAGCCAAGGAGCTCTGTATGTACACAAGGGCCTGCCAGGGTCTGGGATGTTCATTATGAGTGCCAACTTGACAGCACCTAGAATCACCATGGGGACAAACCATTGGGCACGTCTGTGAGGGAGTCTCTAGATTGGGCTAATTAACTAGGAAGACCCATCATGAATGTGGATTGCACTGTTCCCTGTCCTGGGGTCCCTGCCAGGGTCTGGGATGTTCATTTCGAGTGCCAACTTGACAGCATCTAGAATCACCATGGAGACAAACCATTGGGCACATCTGTGAGGGAGTCTCTAGATTGGGCTAATTAACTAGGAAGACCCATCATGAATGTGGATTGCACTGTTCCCTGTCCTGGGGT